>PISX010008869.1:0-79072 GCA_004024625.1 Mellivora capensis | reverse complement strand
ACAGATGTGGTGAAAAGAAGGGCCATCTGTACCCCCAATGTTTATAGCAGCAATGGCCACGGTCGCCAAACTGTGGAAAGAACCAAGATGCCCTTCAACAGACGAATGGATAAAGAAGATGTGGTCCATATACACTATGGAGTATTATGCCTCCATCAGAAAGGATGAATACCAGACTTTTGTAGCAACATGGACGGGATTGGACGAGATTATGCTGAGTGAAATAAGTCAAGCAGAGAGAGTCAATTATCATATGGTTTCACTTATTTGCGGAGCATAACAAATAACACGGAGGACATGGGAAGATGGAGAGGAGAAGGGAGTTGAGGGAAATTGGGGGGGAGATGAACCATGAGAGACTATGGACTCTGAAAAATAACCTGAGAGTTTTGAAGGGGCAGGGGGTGGGAGGTTGGGGGAGCCTGGTGGTGGGTATTGTGGAGGGCACGCATTGCATGGAGCACTGGGTGTGGTGTAAAACTATGAATTCTGTTACACTGAAAAGAAATTAAAAAAAAAGAAAAAAAAATAGGAAGATTATCTATATATGCTCATTGCCAGGAATATATACAAAGCGAAGCTTAAAATGTGAACTTAGCATTTAATTGGTAAGTGGTTACTAAAGCATATCTGTTATTTGTATGTTCCAAAATTAAGTAGGCACTAATGTTAAAGTTTTGGGGGTGGGCAGGGGACAAGAGACATGTGCAGCATTATTTTCATTGGGTGCATTTATAGACATTTATCACCTTAAATGCCGTGTGTTAATAGGCAAATATTTTATGTTCATCTCATGGTGAAGCCTCATCTCTCACTACCTCCTCACTGTAGTGAGCAATACTAAACAATACTAAAGCAATACTAAACTGTTTTTAGGTCTACCACATATACGATATTTTCTTTCACCTCCAGGCCTTTGCTCAAGCTATTCCTTCAATGAAGAATGCACTTCATTTGTCTGTACTTGTTTCTTTCTTACTTAATATTTAAGATTTGGTGTGGCCTGTGAGGCTTGCTTTTGTCCTTAAGCAACCCAATGGCATCATCCAGTTTTGTACTTTTCTGTCATATTGGAATTTTCTGGGAATACCTAGAGAACAAACATGATGTTTCAAGCAGCTAGCACAGATCATAGCACATAGAGATACTTGATGATTATTTGGGGAAATGAATATAGATTTAAGAATATCTGTACCAATTCTGGTCAATATTAAGAAAACACTAGTTAATGTTGATAGAAGTTTTGACTTTTATAGTAACTTTGTAAAATAGAGTGCAAAAGATATACTCTGAATATTCATTAATTCAGTGCATTTATTGAGCAGTTACTTTGAACCAGCCACTATGATGGACATTGATATGTCTAGGAGCTTTAAATTTATTGATATCAAAGAAGTATTTTGAACTCCCTATTAAGAGTTACTCAGTAATTGTTAGGCATTTTTGTTATATTTTCTTTAAAGATTATCATTAGACATAGATCAAGATACAATCTTTAGGAATTCAGTAAACATCTTGTTTCATTTGCCTAAGACATAAATTTTCCTTAAGTTCTGGTATCTCTAAAACTTAAGAAATGAATCTGTATTTTACAGATTTATTCCAGAAGACTTCTTAAGTGAATATAGTTTAAGATCTCACTCTATCTGCTACAAAATAAGAACACTGATTTAGATTCTGTTTTTATTCAAACACTGACTACAATTAAAACAAATAGAAATAGATGGTGTTCAGGCTTACAGAATAATTTCATTCACTTCTTTTCCCCTATGTTTAACTATTCCCTATTTCTAACTCTTCCCGTCATCCCTATTCCTCTCATCTTCCAAAGCTGACTTTTAAAATCTCCTGGTAACTGAATGGTCATTCTTACTGTTGTCTCTTACCAGTGCTACAAGAAAGTATCTTGCCCTATATGGGCAAAGGTTTAACAAGAACATTTTCCCCTTAGGCATGAGAGTTTGACCTTCTATTAAGGCTCTAGCTCTGTTTCCATGGTTACATGATAAGGGTAGTGTATCAGCTGTGTCAGTAGACAACATTACTTATGGTAAAACGCCCCCTAGTTGATAAACTTCATTTGTACTCTTGCACTATACATACTGGCAGGCACCCATATCTTTGGGTTTCCTTGAGTGTGGTGACTCTTACAAATGGACATGTCCCTTGGAGGAATCCTGGAAGCTATGCCTATGACGTTACATGAGATACTGACTACAGATGGCGCAGGTGGCCTCTAAGTCAGTGCAACTCTCTCATCTGTTTGATGTGGGTCTCATCTTGTACCAAAGTTGTGATCTAGGAGGCCAGGAAAGAAAGCTCTCAGATGGCTGTTTGAACCACTATGTGGACTGCTGCACGGACTCCTGCAGAAGAGGAACAGCTAACTCTGCCCTGCTGGCAAGCGTTAGTGCTTATCCTGTAACATTCTTGATAGACTGGTATTCAAAGTAGCCTATAGTTTTCCCGAGTCTGTATCTTCCATTGAACCTAAGATTTCTGAGTGAAAATTGATGATCTGACTAGACTTTGTTTCCAGAATTGTACTAAGGACAGATTGTATTGGAAGAATAGAAGCAAAGATCTTGGGTTAGTTATTCACAGTGATGCTGTCTGTGATCATAGTACCCATATCTTCTCGAATCCATGAGTTCCTTCCACAGTAGCTTGTTAAATACTTACAACAAATAATTTCTGTTGGAGAAAGTCTGATGTAGTTGTACACTGCAATATTTGTTGATCAAATATTCTTACTGTAGTGCTTTGATAGGTTCTTTTTTGTTGTTGTTTTTATGCTTCAGGAATCATCTTAAGAGGTGAAGAGATGATGGATGATAATTGTAACTAGTTAGCAGTTTAAGGGTACCCTATTTCACTTTTCACTATATCATTGTTCTCGATACCATACTGATAGATTCTTCATCTAATTTTACTAATAGGGTTATTCAGTTATTTTACTTCAAACTTAACCTTTTTTTTAAGATGAAATTTGATCTTTGGAGCCATTTGTAAGAAGCTTTTCAGTCCTTCATTATAATTTTTAAGTGATGTGCTGTTACTAGTAGGTAAGGGAAGAAAACACAAATTTTTAGAAATTGGAAAACACTTTGGACTAAAACCCAAATTTTCAGCTAATGCAGGTTTCACTCATTTAATTTTCTTTTATGGTATAGAAACCATATATGTTCTCTTTTGAAAATTTGCAATTTCTGGATAAATAAAAGTTTCTAAATGTATAATTCTATTGTTCAGAGATATCTACTGGTTAGCATACATGTTTCTCACTCCAAACCTTTTATATACATAGGGAAGGGAGAGAGAGGGAAGATGGGAAGAAGAAAGTGAGAGAGAGAGAAAGAGAGATGTACCTGTTTCTATTTTAATGGGATCAGAACTGCATACAGCCTGTTTTTACTTGATACATCATGAATATACTTCCATGTCAGTACATTTTCATCAACATAATTTTAAAACACAGAATACAGTTCTAAATGGAAGAACCTAATTTATTTAGCCAATCCACTATTGTTGGTATTTTTTTTTTTCCTTAGTGACAGGAATCTCAGTTAACAACTCATAGTAAATGATCATCCAACCAATGTTTTTTGCTGGATTTAACATTTATATAAATGTCACTGCATAGTATGTTCTTGTGTTTAGCAGCTATGTTGCAATGCTGGATAATAAGGAGCTCATGGGGAACTAGAGCAGGCATTTCCCATTTATACAAAGTATTGCTAAATGATTTTCCCTCTTTCAGTGACTTCATTAATTACATAATAAAAACTGAATAAGGTGAAAGGACAAAAGTATGTGACACTTCCCTAAAGACCTCTTTCTACATTAACATAGCACCCAACCTTAGGGGTAAGATTATTAAGCCAGTGGTATTTCAATATGATGATATATGTGATATCCATTCTAGTAATTTGATATTGATAGTACATTTGCTATATACTATTTAATCCCAAAAGCATTATCCGAAAATACCACAGGTGGCACAGGTTGCCACTTACATCATTATGAGATCTCTTGGAAAAACAAATAAACAAATATTCCTCAGGCAAAATGGTCATTCTTTTTTATCATGGTAGAACCATCTTTGATGGTAGGATACAAAGTATGAAAGTTTGAGGACCATATCTCCAGTTCACATTTCACCATTTTGTCCACAAGTGTATTTTTGGAAAATTTTTGCCCACTACATTATCAAACTTCATGCCATTCTTCTGATACTACCTAATGAATTCTGGATTGTTAGAATTATAGAAAAGTCTGACAACTTCACTATAAAAATTGGAAAGACAGAAATAACATTAGTCAAGATCGTAGTACTATTTTCCTTATACAACAGACTTTTAGAATGTCTAAGTGTAAAACTAAACTCTAATAGTACTATAAATTGATAATTCTGAGTAAGGTAGTAATTTAACAAATTAATAGACATACATGCTAAAATAGAAGCATTTCCATTTAAAGTCAAAATCAGTATTAACCTAATATATTATTTTTCTCTCTTTCTGACAAACTCCTACTGTCTTGTATGTATAAATATACATAGATATTTATTTATAATGTATTTTTTCTCTATGTGTGTATACATGTAGATGTGGATTTATGTATTTGTGCATGTGAATAGTTAATAGAGGACTGGTTTAGGGAGGCAGATTTTGTGCTAAGTCCCTTTATATTTTCATTTAATCCAGCTAATAACCCAATGAAATAGGCACTATTCTTATCCTCTTTCTTTTGAGATAAGGAAATGGACATGTGGAGAGAAGTACTTTGTCCAAGTTTATACAGTCATCAAATAGTAGACCTTGGGACTCAGATTCAGGTCTCTCAGGACTTTCTGGTATTGTAGCTAACATACACATATATGCTTACTATGTTCCTCCCTGTTGGGGGATCTATTAATCAAAAATGATCTGAGATATTTTCTTTCTGATAATTTAGCATTGCACATTTCTCTTCTGAGTCCTCTCAGGCTGGCCTCTGTCTTTAAAATGCCTTTTGTTTTAAACATTTTTAAAGAAGTTTACTGTTTTTCTCCAGGTTTTATATAGATGTTATGCTGGCTTACTGTCTTTTTAGTTGAAAATGGAATAAAACATTAGCATACTCTGTGTTTTGGAATCATTAGATTTTAAAATAATGTCCATGGTGAGTTCTAATACTAAATTTGAAAGATTATATGAAGAAAATCTTATAAAAGTTCATTGGATAGTGCATTTTTATAAAATGTCTCACATGATCAGGTGTTTTTATCATCTGGAGTAAATCATAGTGAAATGTATATGTCTGTATTCCATATTTTAATCATTGTATGCCAATGTACATTCCTAGAGAATTTATGCTAACTGGAGGATAGGTTCTACATTGCTTATACTCTCCAGTATAATAACATTTATTGTAGTGGATGTAATGTCTTGAAACCTACTGAAAATTCTAATAACAAACACTTCTAAATAATGCAACTGGGTAAATATATATAGTTACCTGAAATCTACATATTGAAAATGAGTCATCATTTAGTTAAAAATAAGTTTACCAAATTATACTATCTTATACAATATCACCCCTCAGGATAACATATTTTTAGATGCAAAACAGACTTCTGTTTTACCAGAAATCAAACATTTTAAAAATGTATAGGCTAAAATGTAGACTTTAATCTTCATGGGTAAAATTCCATTCTTTTTTTAAGACATGTATTTATTTATTTATTTATTTATTTGAAAGAGAGAGAGAGTAAGGGCAGAGGGAGAGGGAATCTTAAGTAGAGTCCATCACTGGGCTTAATCTCGCAACCCCAAGATCATGACCTCACCCAAAACCAAAGTTGGATGTTCAGCCAACTGAGCCACCGAGGCACCCTTAAAAGTTTTAATTTAGAAATTATCAACATAGTTTTCTCTGTATCAAGAAACAAAACAAAACCTTTTCCAGGTGCCTGGGTGGCCCAGTCAGTTAAGTATCCTACTCTTGATTTTGGCTCAGGTCATGATCTCAGGATTGTGAGATTGAGCCGCACCTGGGATGCTGTGCTGGATGTGGAGCCTGCTTAGGATTCTCTCCCTCTCCGCTCCTTCCCCCTGCAGAAACTTATAAAGTGTGTGTGTGTGTGTGTGTGTGTGTGTGTGTGGGGTGTGTGTGTGTGTTTGTGCGCGCACATGCGCGCGTGCTATGCAACATAAAGAAAAATACTAGCTCCTCTTATTAAAGTGATTTATTTAGGTTTAGCATTATATTTTTCTGGAGACATAACCTTTGTATGTACCAGCTAAGGGTTTGATTGAGTGGTAAGTGGAATACTTTGAGATTTTAACATATCACTTTAATTCTGTAGGGGGTACATGAATTAGTTTTTATTTGAAAACTGAATAAAATGGCATTCAATTACTGTTGACAATAGATCATTACTTTTCATGACAGATTCTTGTATTATGAATGTATCAGATTTATTTATTACCTCAAAAGTTTTATCATTCCAAATTTTCATATCCCATGAAAGTTAGATCAGTTGGATCTGATTGGGAGTAGTATTTCCTTTCACCAGTGGTAAATGTTTATGTTCATTTCCTTTAAGCTTTCTAAATGACAGTGATTTGATTGAGAAATAACAGATATCTGTTTTATTTTGTTCGTGTTCTGGGGTACACATAAGCAGCTCTAAAGTTTATCCTTTTAACAAAAAAGGCATAGGAGATGGAATGTTGTGATAGATGGAGTAAATACTAGGTTTCTTTGCAAACCCAAGGCCTGAAACTACTCCCATAGAACTGGCCAACAATCCTCACAAAGAAATGTTTTAGTTTCTTAGTACCTGATGTAATCTAAGTATCCTGCACTCCTCAGAAGTTCAATATTCTCACAGTGTTGATTTTCTGTTACGTGACGAGAAGATAGATAAGATTAAGAACCCTGCTGGGGTGATGAAGTCAGTTTAGAAGAAAGAAAGGTATTAATTTTAGATTTGCTGAGTTAAGGGTGGTTGGGTGAGGTATAGATAAGCCAGACTGCCCTGATGTACAAATAAAACTCTTCACAGTTAAGGGGAGGGCATGTTGCTAAAATTTGTGGACTTGAAGTTAATGTTAAAATTCAGTGTCCTAATTGTTTTTGTGAATTAAAATTAAAATTTTATAATAGAGGGTAGTTTGAATGCATATGGTACATTCTTATAATGGCATACTGTATAGCCATTTAAAATGGCAGATGTAGACTAATACTACAATAGCCAAGACATGGAAACAACTTAAGTGTCTGTTGACAGATGAATTGATAAAGAAAATGTGATAATATATAGATATTATCACATTATATATATACATTATTTATATCATTATTATATCATATATCACATTATATCACATATATATGGTATCTACATATATGCTGTAATATATGTGTATATATTATGCTAACCTATACATTAAAATATGTAATATGCTAAAATATATATGTATATACACACACCAAGAAAAATGAAGTATCATTCATCCATTAAGAAGGAAATCCTACCATTTGTGACAACATGGATGGACCCTGAGGACGTTAGGCTAAGTGAAATAACTCAGACAAAGAAGGCCAGATGCCGTATGATCTCACTTATATTAGAATCCAAAAAAAACCCCAAACTCTTAGATACAGAGAACAGATTTTTGGTTGCCAGATGCAGGGGTTGGGGATGGGGCCATGAAATTATTGAAGGTGATCCAAAGTGACAAACTTAAAGTGAGAAGGTACCTAAGTTCTGGAGATGTACTGTAAAGCATGGTGACTATAGTTAGTAATACTCTATTGTATGTTTGGACATTGCTAAGAGAGTAGATCTTAAAACTTCTCCTTAAAAAAATTACCTATGTGAGGTGATGGATGTTAATTAAACTTATTTTGATAACCACTTTCAGTGTATACATTATAAAATATAATTATTATTAATATGAAAGTGACATTTAAAAATAAAAACTAGTTATTGAACACATATACTTAATGTCTAGGTACTATTCTAAGCAATTAGCATGGGAAATATCTCATTCTCAGAATCCCATGAGATAGGTACTATTTTTAACATTATTTTAAAGATGATTTACCTTAGACAAAAATAAATTGCCGAAGATCACCTGACTACTAAGAAGAAAAGCTAGGTTATGGATCCAGAAGTATGATTTCAGAGCAAGTGCTGTTAACTGTATTATATAGACCTTTGTTGCTAATATGGAAGTGTGCATTATTTATAAAGCCACAGGTAAAAATAACATACAAAATATAGTATGATTCTATTTGCATAAAATTGTTGACCCTGGTTATTTTTGGCTTATAAGATATCAGATAATTTTTTTCTTTGAATTTTTGGTTAGTATTTATGATTTTTCTAATCAGAAAAAGTAAATAAAGCTTTGTGTTTTGGAAATAAATAAACCACTGCCCAGAGTATCCTCTCTTCCATTTCACCATTTGTGTTTCTTCCCTTCACCATCAGTCTTGGTGCTTTAATTTCTACAAAGCAGCAATAACACTACTTAGTCTGCTTGCCTTCAAGTCTGTCATTGTTACAAGGCCCTCTTATATTTGTAATTTGTGTGTATCTTATTTTTTCCCATTGGATGCTTTCTGTTTTCTTTGTAAAACTGTGTAATTTAGGTTGGTATTTATTGGACTTTTAATAAATATTGAAGATGAGGAAAAAACACCAATGTGAGCTTTCTGATTAAACAGATTTATAGGTATCCTATTTCCTTTTAAAAAGAGTAGTGGGTATAACTGAAAAATAATATACCTCAAAGGAATGGAACTTTATACATGAGGATTTGGCAGTAATGATTTAGAAAGGATAATGCGTGGCTTAAGGAATGCTGACCTCCTACTTCCCCCAGACTCTGTTACAGTATTATATGAGGATGTTGGGAGAACAAAGATTTCTTCCTTTAGAAAGGTCCACCAGAGAAGGGTGTCCTCTGGG
This sequence comes from Mellivora capensis, assembly GCA_004024625.1. Lineage (NCBI taxonomy): Eukaryota > Metazoa > Chordata > Mammalia > Carnivora > Mustelidae > Mellivora > Mellivora capensis. The sequence continues at coordinate 70,107 of PISX010008869.1, read as the reverse complement.
TTTCTACTAAGGCAAATATGTCTCTAGAGGGAGTATTTTGTCAAGAAGAGGAGGCATAGGGGATTGTAAATTGTTAATTAGTAATTATAGTAGCAGGAATAGAGGTACAGTAGAAAAAACACTATGGGAAGGAATTATTCAAAAGGTGGTTCATGGAAGAAGCGCAGAGTAGAATGAGGCAACTAAGAAGACTATGGAAGAGTCTAGAAGAGAGGTTTACATTTCGGGAGATAAAGACAACAGTCTATAAGATATACTGGGATAAACTAGATTTAGTCAAGTTTGTTTCTTTGGGTTTTTGTTGTTATTGTTTGTTTGGTAATGATAGTCAAAAATAAAAACTGATGTACTCTGTTTGAAATCAGAATAGAAGTCTAGAACCCTGCCCACTATACTTATTTTCCTTGTCTGAGCTCTGTCCCATTGCCCTTTATTCCTAAAGCACTAGACTAGGCTAAGAGAAATGAGAATAATTGCCCTGAAAGGGTTATAACTTTAGCTATAGGACTTTTTTCATCTATAGATTTTTTATGTGTATATCTAAAAGATAACTCAATTTAAAAATAGCCACAATACCATTACCGCACTTTAAAAAAATGGACACAGTCCTAATTATCATTGTACACCAGTTTTCAGATATTTTTCAATTGCATTATATATTTGGTATTTTTGTGATTTTTTTTTTTGTAGCTGTTCATTTGAATCAAGGTCTAAATAAGATATCCATACGTTACAGTTGTTTGAGGTATTTCTTTTTTTGTTTGTTTGAGGTATTTCTTAAGTGTTTCTGAATCTATAGCATTTCTTTCTCAGGATTAATATTTGATTAGACTTACTTTCATATGTACAGTTTTTCTCATGGAAATTTTAGAAAGTAAAAATCTAAATTGTAAGAATTAAATTTATAAGTAAATACTCAGTTTTTTTTACAGTTTTCACATAAATGTCTAAATGAAAATAGTTTGTAAGAAATCAGGAGCCACTAGTAATTACCCAACTTATTTAATTGTAAATAATATCTATATAGTTGTTTTCTTAATTTGCCCTACAAGTGTGTTCTTAGAATGTAAATATTACCCTGATTATACTATTCTGGTTAGGAAAACAGGTCACAAAAAACCAAATAATTGATGATTTTTCCCAGATCACCCTAGAAACTAGTTTAAAAATTCAGAGCACTTGGGTTTTTTTTAGTGGAATGATAAAAATGCTTTTGTTCTTCTGCTGTGTACTACAGGCAAGTGGTGAGTTTTTAAATAGTTTGCATGTAGCCTGAACATGAGAGTATGATTGGTAGTGTATCAGTCAGGCTAGGCTGTATTATGAGGTAGTGAGAAACAACCACAAAACCTCAGTGGTTTGGAGCAATAGAGGTTTATTTGTTATTCTTGCATGTCCGACATGGTCAGAGGTATCTATGCTTGTAATAGTCACTTAGGGACCTTATGGAGCAGCCACCATTCAATCACTGCTGATCATCACACTGGAAAAAAAGAAAAAAAGATCCCTGAAAGATCTTGCATCTACAGTTAAAGGCTCTAGCCCAGAGGTCACGAATCCAATCACAAAGAGGCTGGGAAGTTAGTCGTCTATCTGCCTCAGAGAGAAGAAACCAACTATTGGTGAACAGTGCAGATACTTTACTGTATAAGTAATAATTTTGCCACTGGACTGCTAATGGATTTATTCAGTCATTTATTTGTTCAGTAATCAAATATTTATTGAATGGCTGCTGTGTGAAAGTTTTTTGTACCAGACAGTAGAAATAAAAAGTGAATAAGATACATTTCATCCCTCCTCTCCAGAATCTCAGAGTCTAGTAGAGGCCTCTTGGCTAGTAATTCTATATAAGGGATCAGTAGATTAGTACCCACGGGCCATATCTAGCCTGCAGACTGTTTTTATATGGCCCTTAAACTAAAAATAATTTGCTCTCCATCCATGTTGTTGCAAATGACAAGATTTTGTTCTTTTTTATGACTGAATAATACTCCATCGTTTATATATACCACATCTTCTTCATCCATCGATCTATCAGTAGACACTTGGGCTGCTTCCATAATTTGGCTATTACAAGTAATGCTGCAATAAACATAACAGTGCATATATACCTTTGAATTCGTGTTTTTGTATTTTGGAGGTAGATACCCAACAGTGCAATTACTGGATCACAGGATACTTCTCTTTTTAATTTGTTGAGGAATCTCCATACTGTTTCCCACAGTGGCTGCACCACCTTGCATTTCCACCAACAGTGTAAGAGGATTCCTTCTTCTACACATCCTTGCCAGCACTTGTTGTTTCTTGTGTTCTTAATTTTAGCCATTCTGACAAGTGGGAGGTGGTACCTTATTATGGTTTTGGTTTCCATTTCCCTGATATTGAGTGAGGTTGAGCATCTTTTCATGTGTCTGTTGGCCATATGTATGTCTTCTTTGGGAAATGTCTGTTCACGTCTTCTGCCTATTTTTAAATCAGATTACTTGTTTTTGGGTGTTGAGTTGTATAAGTTCTTTATATGTTTTGGATATTAAACCTTTATCAGATAAAACATTTGCAAATATCTTCTCCCATTCAGTAGTTTTTCTTTTTGTTGGTTGTTTCCTTCACTGTGCCGAAGCTTTTTATTTTTTTATTTTTTTAAAGGTTTTATTTATTTAACAGACAGAGATCACAAGTAGGCAGAGAGGCAGACAGAGAGGAGGAAGCAGGCTCCCTGCCGAGCAGAGAGCCCGATGCAGGACTTGATCACAGGACCATGGGATCATGACCTGAGCTGAAGGCAGAGGCTTTAACCCATTGAGCCACCCAGGTGCTCCCTGAAGATTTTTATATTGATATAGTCCCAATAGTTTATTTTTCATTTTGTTTTCCTTATCTCGTGAGACATATATAGAAGATATTGCAGTCATCAATGTCAGAAATTGCTGCTTGTGCTTTCTTCTAGGATTTTTATGGTTTCAGGTCTCACATTTAGGTCTTTAATTTATTTCAACTTTGTGTATTTCGTTTAAGAAAGTGGTCCAGTTTCATTCTTTTGGATGTAACTGTCCGATTTTCCCAACACCATTTCTTGAAGAGACTGCCTTTTTCCCATTGCATATTCTTGCCTCTTTGTCAAAGATTAATTGACCATATAGTTGTGGGTTTATTTCTAGACTTTTCTATTCTGTTCCATTGACCTATATGTCTATTTTTACTGTACCATAATGTTTTGATTATTACAACTGTGTAATATATGAAGTCTGGAATAGTGATACCTCCAGTTCTATTTTGGAATAGATCCCTATTGGAAAAGACCCCTATTGAGGGCTTTTTTGGTTCCATACAAATTTTAGGATTATTCTCGTTCTGTGAAAAATCCTCTTGGTATTTTTTTTTTAAGATTTTATTTATTCATTTGAGAGAGAGACAGAGACAGAGACAAGGCCTAAGCAGGGGGAAAGGGAGAAAAAGTAGCAGACTCCTCGCTGAGCTGGGAGCCTGTGGGGCTCAATGCCAAGACCTGGAGATCATGACCTGAGCCAAAGGCAGACACTTAACCATCTGAGCCACCCAAGCACCCTTCCCTCCTCTTGGTATTGTGATATGGATTGCATTAAATCTGTAGTTTCCTTTGGATAGTATAGACATTTTAACAATATTTGTTCTCCAATCAATGAGCATGGAATGTCTTTCCATTTCTTTGTGTCATCTTCAATTTCTTTCATTAATGTTTTAATGTTTTCAGAGTTCAGGTCTTTCACCCCTTTGGTTAAGTTTATTCCTAGGTATTTTATTGTTTTTGCTGAAATTGCAAATGGGATTGTTTTCTTAATTTCTATTTCTGATGCTTCATTATTTTGTATAGAAATGGAACAGTTTTCTGTACATTGATTTGTATCCTGCAACTTTACTGACTTCATTTATCAGTTCTAGTAGTTTTTTGATGGAGTATTTACAGTTTTCTATTTATAGTATCATGTCATCTGCAAATACTGAAAGTTTTACTTCTTTCTTAGTAATTTGGATGCCTTTTATTTTTTTGTTTTCTGATTACTGTGAATAGGACTACCAGTACTATGTTGAATAAAAGTGACGAGAGTGGAATCCTTGTCTTGTTCCTGACCTTAGGGGAAAGCTCTCAGTTTTTACCATTTGAGGATGATGTTAGTTGTGGGTTTTGTTTTGTTTTTTTTTAAGATTTTATTTATTTATTTGACAGAGAGAGATCACAAATAGGCAGAGAGGCCGGCAGAGAGAGAGAGAGGAGGAAGCAGGCTCTCTGCCGAGCAGAGAGCCCGATACGGGACTCGATCCCAGGACCCTGAGATCATGACCTGAGCCGAAGACAGAGGCTTAACCCACTGAGCCACCCAGGTGCCCAGTTGTGGGTTTTTATATATTGCCTTTGTTATGTTGAGGTATGTTCCCTCTAAACCATTTTGTTGAGGGCTTTTTATTAGGAATGGAGGTTGTACTTTGTCAAATGCTTTTTATGCGTCTACTGAAATAATCATCTGATTTTTATTCGTTCTTATTGATAGGATGTATCATGTTGATTCATTTGCAAATATTGAACCACTCTTGCTGACCTAATACAACATTTCTGTGGAAATATAACTCTTTTCTTGTGTTGTTTGAATGGTGATTTTTATTGGTATCTTGAGTGATCTTGTTACTGGCATTGGAGACATTCAGTGATGCATGGTTGACCCCAAGATGGTCAGACTCCTAAAATGTGTATATGCAGATATTAAGTAATGTTTTGTTAGGAACAGGAAGTAAAACAAGCATGAATATCTCTGAATATCTCTGTATCTTCAGAGAAATAAGAGAAAATAAAAAATCAATGAATAGAAATACACATAAAATTAGATTTTTTTAATTTTCTGTACTATGGACTGGACTACTGTATTACAGAATATAATTTTAGATATTTCTGAAACCAAATAAGAGGCTGCGGTTAAAAGTATATAGAGTTCAAAGACTATGTAGATTCCCTGAGATGAATGAGACACCTGAGATACAAGGACAACTGAGAATCACTCCAAATACTCGAGTTTGGAATGAAAAGGGTATTCTGGTTCAGTTTGAGACGAATAAGATTGTATAAAATAAATCTGGTTTATTCTAAAACAGTTTTGGAAGAAAAGCATCCGCTATATGTAACTTTTATAACATGAGAGAAAAGATGCCTTAAACTTATGCTTGATACAGTCTTGTACTCACCATTAGAGCTCGATTCCATTATATCCCCACTTTTTTTTTTCTTCCATGTTAGATTATAGACTTCACCAGATTCCATACCAATTTTAGGATCCACTTAAGGTATTCTGATATGTGGGATATAGATTGTTGGTGCCACAAACACCTAACAACAGTCTGTGGAACTCTAGTCTTGGTCAAGGTCATATTCTTTCCTGTTAAGTCGTTTATAGGTACCAAATTTTTATAGATTTGGAGAAAACCCTCCTTCAGAACTGGTACTTCAGAGATTAAACCCTTAAATGTTACCCTCAACTATTTTATAAACACTGGAGATAATTTTCGAACAATGGGCAAGCATATTTTCCAAGTGATTGCTGGGGTTCTTTCTAGTGTTAAGACTGATTATGACTAGATGACAGATGTGGCCCAGATCTATGGATTTGAGTAACTAATCAGATCCTGAGCTTGTATACTGAATAGCCTGTGGTATCCACTGAGCATTGTTTACTTATATGTCAGCTTGGCATAGTATTTTACCAGCTTTCTATTTCTTTTAGGGCTGGCAGGTTACTCTAAATACACTGAATGCACTAGTGTTTACTATGGATTTTGTATGAACCATTTCTCATGGCTGTTGACTACTGCTATATATAATTCTGAGATTATCATTTAAAATCATTTTTCCTTATGTAGTCATTTTGTTGTTAATTTCCATAAATTGAACTGTCCTACAGCTTATCCACTACAAATGTATGATTTTAACAGGGTTATATGACTGACATCCCTTTCTACTGTAGCTAAAATAATCCAGTTTAAGTATATATTATCCATTGATACGTCTTTTATTTATTTTTTTAAAAGATTTTATATATTTATTTGAGAGAGAGAGAGAGAGACAGAGTGAGAACACATGAGAGGGGAGGTCAGAGGGAGAAGCAGACTTCCCATGGAGCTGGGAGCACGATATGGGACTCAGTTCCAGGACTCTGGGATAATGGCCCGAGCTGAAGGCTGTTGCTTAACCAACTGAGCCACCCAGGTACCCCGATACTTCTTTTAACATAAACATTCTTTGACCCTTTCAGATCTCTGATTTCTACACTATAAGTTTAGCTTTCTTGTTGGTAATTGTGAACTTCTTTTAGTTAATGCTAATTACAAATGTAATTTTCACATAACTGGATATCATAGCTATAATTTGGAATTAGCCAATAATCCCACCATTATGTTGGAAATTTAATACCATAAAAGAATAAGTTGTTAATTATTTTCTCATCAAAATATTTGTTCATGGAGATGAATGTTACATAGACTGAAGAAAATGACCCTGTAGCTAACTTTCTTAGACATATATATAGAAAAATAATGTTTAATATTCTCTCTCATCTATTCTTTTTTTCTCTCTCATCTATTCTTGATGTATACCTTTTCTGTCTTCATTTTGAGTAATCCACTGAAATATATTTCCAGGTTAACATCACTAAACTTTTTAAAACAAAGTTGAAGTGATCATGTGTCTGAAGTTTTCATTACCACTTATGCCACTTCTAATTCATAACATGCTGACTTGGAACCTCAGCGGAATTGTGGCTCTACCAACAGTCTCAAAACCACTGCTTTTGTGTCACAAACATTTTGGGTATTGGGTTTGGTCTAGTCTCATTCAGCCTGTCTTAAGTCAGAGATTTTTCAGATGTTTTAGAGGGTAATAATAGTGTTGGCAATAATAACAGCCTCTCAGGAGATTGTTGGAAGAGAAGCATAGTCAGTATGCTAGTATAAGCTAGAGAAAATGAAGCTTCATAGAATTTTCTTGGCTAGTGAGTGAGTACGGAAAATATACAATCTTCTATGTGCCTGAAATTCTCAAGTCAGAGTGGCAGTCCTTGCCCATTCATTGCATCCCCATCTCAATTACAGTTGTGACCACTCTCTTCCCTATTAAAAACTTGTCTTTGCTTATTTTCCTTAGTGTCCAGATCCTGAAGGTAGTTAATTTAATAAACCATGTTGTCATGTTAATAAATACTACTTTGTGTCTAGTGGATCTTTTAGAATTATTAAAATAAAGCCAAAATAGAAAAAAAAAATCTCATTGCATAAAGTTTGGAGTCAAAGTAAAGATGCAGTCTGCAGTCTGGAGGTGTGGAATTAGGGGCAGGTGATTAATCTGTCCCTGCATTAGAGCAGACAGATATCACATGCAGGCATACCCATTTTATTGTGCTGTGCTTTCTTGCACTTTGCAGATACTGAGTTTTTTACAAATTAAAGATTTGTGGAAACCATGAGTTGAGCAATTCTGTTGGTGCTCTTTTTCCCATAGCATTTTCTCACTTTTCTGCATCTTTATCACATTTTGGTAAATCTTGAAATATTTCAACCTTTGTCATTGTATTCGTTGTGGTAATCAGTGATTACAACTCATTGAAAGCTTAAATGATGGCTAGCATTTCTTAGGTATTTTTTTCTAAGATTTTATTTATTTATTTGACACAGAGAGAGAGCTCACAAGTAGGCAGAGAGGCAGGCAGAGAGAGAGGGAGAAGCAGGCTCCCTGCTGAGCAGAGAGCCCAATGCAGGACTCGATCCCAGGATCCTGAGATCATGACCTGAGCCGAAGGCAGCGGCTTAACCCACTGAGCCACCCAGGTGCCCAATAAGTTATTTTTTAATCAAGGTACGTACATTGCTTTGTAGACATAATGGATTGCACACTTAATAGACTATAGTATAGTGGAAACATAATTTTTATATGCATTGAGAGACCAAAAAATTCATTTGACTCACCTTATTGAGATATTTGCTTTATTTCATTTGTCTGCAACCAAACCTGCAATATATCTGATGTGGGTCTCTACTAAATTTATGAGTAAGTTGTGGCCCAGCTCAGGCATTTATATCATAAAATGCCACAGATTTATTAAAATCGTAATTCTTCAATAAAATCAGTATATATGGAAATTCACTGTATTCTGTATTTAGTTTTAAAGATGTCAGGCACAGATAACTTCAAAAAATGATCCCGGAATGTTGAGTCATGAGAGAACCAGAAGTTTAATTTGGATAAATAAATATATTTTTCTTAAAAAAGTGTGATTCTTTAGTTTCCTGAATGAAATTTCAAGTTATATGTTTGGAACCTGATATTTCATTAATGGCTAAATAAATGTTTATCGAAAAATGAATTCATCAATTTTCTCATTAACTTTATTCAATAGCAAACCTAAAGTAGAAATTGTGGTAATGTAAGTACAATATTTTGCCATGTCTGATAATGCTTTAAAAAAAAATGTGTAGCATCAAATTTTTTTCTTTTTTTTTTTTAAGATTTTATTTATTTATTTGACAGAGAGAGAGACAGAGAGACATCACAAGCAGGCAGGCAGATAGAGAGGGGGAAGTAGGCTCCCTGCCGAGCAGAGAGCCCAATGCAGGGCTGGATCCCAGGACCCTGAGTTCATGACCTGAGCTGAAGGCAGAGGATTAACCCTCTGAGCCACCCAGGTGCCCCAATGTAGCATCAGATTTTGAACCTAGTATTTTCTAGGATTAAGACCTTTAGCATTGGGCCTCAATTTAAAGACTAATTACACTTAAAATAGACTTTTTTTAGTTTCATTCTTAAAGTTTTTATATGATGTGGCAGAATGATAAATATATATGCAGTTCTTTTGCTAATTTGTGGCTCTACTAACTTTAAGAAATTATGAAGTACTGAAAGATGCTTAAAATAAAACAAAAAAATCAAAATAATATAACATGACTGCAACTATGTAAATTTACAACTATTTAAACATTAAATATATTAGAATAAAATCCACCAAATGCTATATCGAGGTGCTAATATTAGGGCTTTTTTTTTCTTCTAGATTCCAATATTTCTGTAATATTATTGTTACTTTTATAATGAGAAGAATAAATATGTTTTTATCAAATGCAATATAGGAAGCTAAGATAAATATAGAAAAGCATTTGCTGCTTCTAATTATGGCAAATGTTTCAAAGTCACTTATATTAACTAAAACGATAATTCCTGTACCCAAAGGATTGTACTTTCTTTAGATTATATTTCAGGATAAGAAACAGCTCACAATGTCAGGGTGCTAGGCAACTTTCAATATTAATATCAAATAAGGTTTGTTTTTTGTGGTTTTTTTTTAACGATTTTATTTATTTATTTATTTATTTATTTGTTAGAGAGAGAGAGAGAGAGAGAGCATGAGAAGAAGGAGGGTCAGAGGGAGAAGCAGACACCCTGCCAAGCAGAGAGCCTGATGCGGCCCTCGATCCCGGGACTCCAGGATAGTGACCCGAGTCGAAGCCAGTTGCTTAGCCAACTGAGTCACCCAGGTGCCCTCAAATAGGTTTTAATATAAAAGGTGTTAAATAAATGTTTATTTATTGTCTCCTTCAAACCCCCATTCTTCCAAACACCTTGAATAAAAACTACTCTTGTTTGTCATTTCAAATTGTTATATCCCTAGCATTTACAGTAATTTCTGGACATAGTTGGAGCCTAATAAGTGTATGTTGACTGAGTAAATAAATAACATGAGAAACACATGCAATTAACTCCTAATTAATTAGGTACAGATAGTTCCAGTGTAAATTACTTGTGTTCCGTTCCCTCACCATTTCACTTGGTTTAAGCTATAAAACCAGAGGAATATGAAACTTCTGACAAGGATTAAAGATGCCTTGAACTATAGAGCATATAGCAACTTGGAGCCAAGCAAGATCAACCTCAATAAGAAGATATATCCCCATCACTCATAGGAAAAGATGTGGCTCTAAGGAAGAATGAGGTATAGTAGGTAGGACAGAGAAGTGATAAGTATATCCCATAAACCTGGTCTGCTTTCCTTAAAAGGACCCTGTATTGCAACACAATCCAAGGTGGCCCCCATTCACAAGGCTTCCCAAATGGTTCTGTGCATGCTTAGATGACCTACTCTTGAGTCTACCCAGAATCATAACTTTAATCCTTTTGTTTCTTCTACATAGTGCCTATTGCAGTGTAATTCATAGTTTTGTGGGTGAATTCCTAGTATGTTAGAACACAAACTATATAAAATATCAGTAGCTGCTCATTTTGAATGATTGCATGAACTTAATTGGTAAATCATTAGTCTTGCTCCTGACCAGTATACTCATTATTTCCTTTATTCACTTCAGCATGATTCTGTTAGGTGATTTTTAGACTCTTTTGAATCTTTCTGCTTTATTTTATTCTGTAGTCTCATTCTTGTTTGTTGTGTCCTTCATCCTTTTCCTTTTGAGAAAATATTTCACACTTTGTATGCAAAATCAAGGGCTTTTTTTATGGATCCTTTGGACTCTGAGACCCCATAATTTTTTTTCTTTAGCCCTAAACCTCTATAGTCTTAAGCTAAAACTGCCCTCTCCAGAACTATTTGAATGTTTATGTAATTGCATCTCTTCTCTTACTTGGAGTTCTGAGTTTTCCAGTTCTTGTCATTCAGTGTCTCCTATGGTATCTTCCTTCTAGAGCATGTATCTATCTCTCTGTCATGCTTTTTTTCAATTCTATTCCTTTTGGCTCTGATGGTTTCTGTTAAACTCCTCAGTTCTCTACCATTTGCCCAGGACTACCAGCATTTCATTCTGGATTATTCTTCATTTCAAATGGTTATGTTTCTCATTATTTTTTGACCCTTTTATATCTTCTCTGAGTGACTTTAATGTATTCACTTATTTATTCAGTCATTCAGCAGTTTTCTTAAAATATTTTTTTTTAATTTATTAAGATATAGAGAGCACAAGTAGGCAGAACAGCAGGCAGAGGGACAGGGAAAAGCAGGCTCTCCACTGAGTGGGGAGCCCACTGCTGGGCTCGATGCTGGGATCACAACCTGAGCCAAAGGCAGCCACTCAACCAACTGAACTACCCAGGCACCCCCAACAGATATTCTTTGAGTCACTACTATGTACTAGAGCTGTTCTAGGTTCAGGATAAATTGTAAACAAACATTATCCAAACCCTTGTGGAATTTTCTATCCAGTTGAAGCATAAAACATTAATCTCACACATCTAAAACTGTTACACTTCCATTGAATTTGCATGTGAGTTTCAGGGGAAGGAACTTTTTATTACAAAACTCTCTGTACATTTGCAACCCAAGAAGGAATAAAATAATCTTAGCTTTTTGCTGGTAGCTTTCACATAATTTCAAGACCATTTGGCATGTTTCTGACAAAATGAGTTGGTTATCCTCTATAAACACCTTGTTAATAATTAAAACCACTATTTATGAGGCATTGTGCTTCTTGCCCATTATTGACATTATATCCTATAATCCTCATAACAAACACATGAGGAAACAAGCCCAAAGAAGGTAAGTCATTTGCCTAAAGTTATTAAGATACTAAGTGAGAAAATGAGATTTCAAATCCAACTCCATTTGTTCCACAAACTTGAGCTCTGTTATCTCTCCTCTTTGCTGGTTTCCATCACTAGTGAAATTAATCAAAAGTCAAACATGTAAAATTTGTGTTCCCCTTTCTCTTACTAACCATCCAATACTTCTGCTTTATAAAATGTTTGGGAATCTTGGTTTCAAAAATCAATATATACCTATATTCACAAAGCCACTTTTGGGTTGGTTGGTTCTGATTATAAAAGAGATTATGACTTTTGCGAGACTGGGAAATATTTACTGTTAAGTGGAAAATGTTTTTTGTGAAAAGATTGATTGTATGTTAGTATTAATATGTGATTTTAAATCATAACCTCTGCTTAATTGAGAGTCAGCAAACATAACTTTCTTTGTTACAAATGAATTTTTTATTTTTTTTAAAGATTTTATTTATTTATTTGACAGACAGAGATCACAAGTAAGCAGAGAGGAGGAAGCAGGCTCCCCGCTGAGCAGAGAGCCCGATGTGGGGTTCGATCCCAGGACCCCAGGATCATGACCTGAGCCGAAGGCAGAGGCTTTAACCCACTGAGCCACCCAGGCACCCCTACAAATGAAATTTTTTTAAATGGAAAGATGAGAAGATTAAAAACACCATATCTGAGCTATATTATATATATTTTTCATTTTTTTAAACATTTGCTTAACATAATTCATGCAAAAATAAGAAATAGAGCATCCCAGTAAAGGCTCTATATTTCACCCCGCCCCTATTGAAATTTCAAGTTCCCTTTTTATCCATTGTTTGTATCATTTACAAAATATTTTTGTATCCTTCACATTTTCACATTTTCACTACCAGTAGACTTTTTCTCCTGGATAGATTATCCATCCCTCCCCTCCTCACCCCTGCTAAAGGAAAACCTGGAATAGAAATACTATTATATAAAATCTCTCCTATTTTGTTTCTTTGTAATTTAATACTTAGTTTTATGTTTTAGAATATAGATTTATGTGCTATTTAAAAGCTTTGGACTGGAAATTAAACAAGATCTCTACCATGCTCTACCATTAATACCGGGCAAATTACTTAATCTTTTGCATGCTTTTAGTCTCATATGGGATGTCACCAATTCACTGTGCCATACCTAACTAGGAGCTTCGCCTTTTATGTTGGGATTATAAAATTTACCCAACTAGAATTTAATTCCGAGGATAAGAACATATAATACAAAAGGTAATGTATTTTATAATAGCCATTGAAAAAATAAAACAATTTTGACGCAGATCTAAGGTAATACCTACCCTTATTTTCTTCCTCATAAAATAGAGTTTAAGCATATATAGATATTTTAGTACAATGTTTGCTGACTTCCAAGTCAGTTTTTCAGTATGTATTTTTCATCATTGCTACATTGATCTTTCAGTGGAAATTTGGGCCTATCGAAATCCTTGTCTCACATGAAAAACAATATCTTTAAGAGATTTTGCTCTTCTTTTTAGAACCAAGTAATTGAATCTTTGATACGCAAATATCATATACTTTAAGATCAATTCAAGTTAATCCTATGTTGGCTCATCTTTTTTTAAAAAAATTGTCTTTTCTTTAAAAAATACATCGCCATGAATTCTTTGGAAGACAGCCTTTTATATAAATACAGGATGTCTTGTTACTATTTATAAAATATTTTTGCCATTTCTTTTAATGGTGGCTGATTTTTCTTCCTGGGGCTCTTTTCCCCCATTCTTAAGCAGTCCATTCCCCATCCCCTACCTCCATCCTCAACTAATATTTCCTTTTTGCCATCATTTTTCCTTATTTATTTGGTTGGAATTGATGCTGTTAGTGGCAATGGGTTTTTGAAGAGTTGTATTAAGTATTTTTGATTGTCTTTACATTTGCCCCTTATTTTTTTTTCTAATATATTTTTGTCTTTTTTCAAATTATTGGCCTCCATTTTATTTGATTAAGGAGATTGATGGGTTCTCCATAAAGAAGAGAAAATACAGAAGGAAGACATATTTTATAACTATAAGCCAGTACTTTGAGAAGAGTTACTTTTATCACTACCCATGGTATAGAATGAGACAGGCAAAGAAAAACCAAGGATTAAAGTTGACTTAGGCTGATAAGAGGTTACAGAAAATGAGGGTCTCAGCGAACACAGAGTTTCAGTCAGAACATTAGCTACTCTAGGGACACCTGGGTGGCTCAGTTGGTTAAGCGGCTGCCTTCGGCTCAGGTCATGATCCCAGCGTACTGGGATTGAGTCCCACATCGGGCTCTTTGCTCAGCAGGGAGCCTGCTTCTCCCTCTGCCTCTGCCTGCCACTCTGTCTGCCTGTGCTTGCTCTCTCTCTCTCTGACAAATAAAATAAAAAAAAAAAAAAAAAGAACATTAGCTACTCTAGAAAGGAGAATATAAATTCTTAAACAATAGAAGGTGGAGTCTAATCTGAAGTCAGAGGAGCTCCTGATAGCAGAAGTGAGTAGATTCCAACTATGGAAACAGAAATTGGCATAAAAGGGGTCAGGAGGAAGAGAGAAGGAAACACTAGTCTGGTTGACCCAGAGATAGCATCTGCTGTGCCATGTAAATGTATTTTGTCTGTGTAAGCAACACAGCAGGTCATGACCACTGAAACAAGAGCAGGGCTGAGCAACACTGCCTGCCTAGGTTTAGGGCAATCCACTTGAGTGTGAAGAAACAGGGAATGGCAGGTTTTGTTGGCAGGTGCTTTAAAGCAGGGTTTCCCACATCATTATCATTATTATTACAGTAATTTTGTTGATTGTCCAGAGAGGCAAATCTAAATCTCATTTTGGATCACAGCATTTTCCAGCATTCAGTTCAAGAAAAACTTTGGTCTCATATTACCTGAGGCCTTTTGAAACCTTTGCAAGAATCCTTGGGCACTAGAACAATTACAAGATTTTTTTAGAGCTTTTTGTCTATAGTCAATTAGTCTTTACTTAGTTAGGAAGCCCCCGAATTTTCTTTTTCAAAGGTGACAGTGGATCATCCATACAGGGTTGAGAGAATTTACAAATACTGATATGAGTGTCTATAGTCCCTTATCTGTAATTCAGAGCTTCAGAAAGTTTGGAGGGAAAACCCCCACACCTTTTTCAATAAGAAAAAATTAAGTAAAAGTATTTTTAGTTCAGGCAGCAAATTCAAACTTGAACTTAACTTATTTGGTGGCAAATTCAGAGCTGAATTTTGTGAGGCCATTATTAGGCTTTGTATTTCCCCTATGTGAATATTCCTGTATTTCACATGTGTTTGATTCTCAGGTGCTGCTCAAGTCCCCTCTGGGAAAGTTATATCATATATAGTATCAATATATAGTATATATGTTTCTTACTTTAAATTTCTAAAATTAAAAAAAAATACACGTATATCAATTCTGAAATTTTGCTGGCCTCAAGGATTTTGAGTGACAGATACTGTGACCATTAGTAGCTTTAATCAGGTGACCTTGTAATCACATATTAAGTAACTGTTAACTATGATAAGCCTCATCATCTTGAAGAGACTAATACAGTCTTTAATCTGTATATCTGTTTTCTCAGTATCTGTCACAGAAATGCTGTTTTACATGGTGGTTATGCTTGATGACATTATGTTCCTTTAACAAATCCATGGTGTATATAAGACATGATATTAATGGTTCTGTGGATCTTACGGCAATGTTTCTCTGAAAATATTTTTAGAATGTACCTGTCTCCTTTACCCTAGCCTGGCCCATCCTCAAACATGAAAACAGCTGTACTGCAGTAGTCACATGATTTCTGAGGCTCATTTATCCCATCATACAATAAGAGTGAGAATTCCAACAGGCTGAGTCCATTGCTAAAGTCGCCTTTAACTGAACTGGATGCAGGCTGAGATGAGTTGTTTTTTTGTTTGTTTGTTTTGTTTTGTTTTGCTTCTCATAGCTTCAGGTTGTTTGCATTCTTTTCTTCTGTAGACTCTAGGAACTGCCCTACCTAAATCCTTTTTCATTTACACCATGTATAATTCTTCTATTTATTTGGAAGTAATGGGACTAGGTTCCCTTCTTTCTTATCTACCCCTCACTTTATCTTTAAATTTGAATTATCCACTTAACTCTTCTCCAAGTCTCTCAATTTTCCTTTCATAAGGATGGCTAATAGTTTTTACTCAAAAACACATGATAGATGATGAGAGCTATTAAGTGACTGAGACTGGGTAGAAAGAATATTGAAGTACTACTTCCAAGAAGTTAGAAAAGCTGGAAGCATGACTTCTTGTCTATCATGACCTTTTGTTTTCCTGAAGATTATTAGCTTATAGAACATTCAGTTTCCTAAGGGATTCTTTTCCTGTAATGATCTTTAAATTTCACTCTACACTACCCACATACAAATAATGCACACATTGGTAGATTGCTTTTAAACAAATATCCTAGAAACCATCCATGCAAGCAAATATCTTTTCTTAGAAAGTAATTACATGGGAGGCTATGCAGTTATTTCAGTGCTATTGGTTTGCTTAACTACTTTTGGAACTCCTTAGGTTGTCTTCACAGTCTGTGCCATTATTTTGAATGTTATCTGTATTATTAGTCACTTTTTGAGAGTTTATTTAGAATTTACAGACAACTGTCTTTCCGAGTAATGTCTGTTGGGGAAGGTTTTATGTTTTGTTTGTTTCATTCTTGGTCAAAAACAAGTGAAAACTAAAAATCAGATTTGGGGAAGTCTTTTAAATTGATTCATTCTTACACCAGTTCTAGAATAAGAGTTTCAAAGCTATTTGGAAGAAGTGTAGCTCTATAATCCTATACTTGAATGAAGCAACATTATTTGGTGTTTAGATTACTGTATGTTGATTTAAAAAATAATACTCATTATTCTTAGGATTATTATTATACAAGTATATTTAAAATTCAGATATAGAGGCTCCTGGGTGGCTCAATCATTAAGCGTCTGCCTTTGGCTCAGGTCATGATCCCAGCATCCTGGGATCGAGCCCCATATCAGGCTCCCTGTTCAGCAGGGAGCCTGCTAATCCTTCTCCAGCTCCCCCATGCTTTTGTTCCCTCTCCCACTCTCTCTCTCTGTCATAAATAAATAAAATCTTTAAATAAATTTTATAAATAAATAAATTAAATTGATATATAGACACATATGTGGGATCTTTGGGAAATTACAGCTATGAGAATTCAGATACAAAAGAAAGATTTCTTGAAAACTTAGCATGTTCCAATCATTCTTTCATTGTTTTGAGCTGATTAATTTATCTGGAAGAGCAGAAGAGACTGATCTGCAATAACATTTTTATAAGTTCTGTTTATGAAGTACCCACAAAATAACAGGTAATTATTGGGTATTCATTATCCTGTTTAATATTACTAACAATTCTTAGCAATACTTGCTCTCTTTTAAAGATGGAGGAAAGTGAGGTCCAGAAAACTGAAGGCAACCAGTCCATTGATCACCTGGCTGATAAGTAGCTAAGCTTTCTGAGCTTCTAACTTTTTTTTTGAAACTGCTCTAAATTCCTTGAACCATGCCTACTGCTATAGGCATGGTCCTTTGACCCATTGGAAGTGTATTCTGCTATTTATATGATACAGATACAGTGCCAAGAGATTAATTGCCATTTTCATTGTTTGTATTTTAATGGCAGACTTTTTCAGTATGGTATATTGGAACTTTCCAAATTGCTTACCTTGGCCCAAATGACCCTACATGATTCTTTTTAAAGATTTTATTTATTTATTTGACAGAGAGAGACACAGCTAGAGAGGGAACAGAAGCAGGGGGAGTGGGAAAGGGAGAAGCAGGCTTCCCATGGAGCAGGGAGCCAGAAGCAGGGCTTGATCCCAGGACCCTGAGACCATGACCCAAGCAGAAGGCAGACGCTTAACCTCCTGAACCACCCAGGTTCCCCAACCCTACATGACTGATTTGACTTCTGACGATCTCTCCACCCTCATGGGTAATCCAAATTAACCTATCTCTTGACACACCAAATTTATTTCTTATTTAAGACATTTACACAAGTTGTTTCTTCTGCTTAGAATGTTCTTGCCTTCAGTCTTTCCATAGCTGACTCTTGTTAGTCAGGTCTCAGCTTAAATATTAACTATTCAGGGAAGTCTTCCCCAGCCACCACCAAAGCTAAAGAAATCACTCATGTCACATCACCTTGTGTTAATTCTGTTTATGGCATCTATTACTATCCAGGATTTTCCTGTTTACATGTTTATTGTCTCTCTTACCAGTAGATTGTAAGCTCCATGACAGCAGAACCTTGAAACAACCTGGCCAAGAAATTGCTGTAAGAGTGAATAAATTGGGTCAAGAAAATTGCATAACAGATTATTCAGATTAAAGAAGACTAGAAATAATAAATATTTAGGGATATTTGGAACAGTGGTTCTCAAAGCTTGCTAAACTAGCCAGCAGCATCAGCATCACCAGGGAATATGTTAGAAATTTAATTCCAAGGACTTTCTCATGACCTGTTGAATCAGAAACTATAGAGGGTAGGGCCTTGTGGTCTGTTTTAAACTCTCTAGGTAGTGATTCTGATGCAGAACTATTGAATTAGACATTTTTTTTTTTACCAATCACTTGTCAGAATTATCAATTTTGTTTTGTCTTTAAGCCAGATTGCCATATTTAAAATATATTTTTTCCTCTGCATGATTTTGTTAGCCATGTATTTTTTTTTAATTTTCACACAGGTAGAAATTTCAATAATGGACAACCCTAATGAGAATCAGCATAGCTAATTCAGTGAATTGAGGACATAATTTAGTCTACTTAAGTATCGTAAGACTTGATTTCCAAAAGTAATTTTTTTTACAAACATATTTTTTTAATTAAATTTTCCTAGTTTCTAAAGAAGTTTGGAATTCCCTTGAATCTGCTTTGAGACCAACTGCAACAAAGAGTAATTAATTAAATTTTTAGTGAGTTGTAGACAAATCTTGATCAAAGACGTACATTGGCATTCTAATGATTAGTATCTCCTGTAGATCGTTACAAAGAAAATTCAATACAGAGCCCTATTTGAAACCCACTGCTGTAAAACGAAGGTTTACTCAGAGACTTTAAAGTATTTTCAAAATCCCACTTGTATTTTATCTCTTGAAATATTAATTTACACCGTCATTTTCATATGTACCCTTTTACCTAGTATTTAACTCCTTTTAGTGGTATGAGTACATAATAAGCGGTTCAAAAAAAGAATGAGTCCAGAATAGCATCTGCATTAATATTTTGACATACTGGTGTTTCCCTATCAGGCACAGTGACAAAGCCTTAACTTTTTTGACCTATAAGAGAATACTGTGAAAACTAGCATGTTTAATTTTCTGAAACTCTAAACGTTTTTGAGGAAGAAGAAATAAAACTTATGGAATGCTAGCCACAAACCAGTTATACAGGTATTAGAGCTAATACTTCTAATAGCTATAGAACCTGCTATTCAGAAAGTAAGATAACTGACGTGACTCAAGTTTATGGGTACTATGCCACAGAAACAGGATTTAAATCTAGGTGTGTCTGATTCCAAAGCAGTGCTTTTCTACCATTCAGTGCTGCCTTATAACTCTAGTGTATAAAAAAAAAAGAGGTGAATCATCTTAAATCATTATTGGAAGCTAGCAGGGTATAAATAATAAATAAGTAAATAAGATTATGGCAAGTGATTGCTCTTTACTCATTAAATGTAGTTAAAAGGCTGACATTACTCCCAGTATATGCCTAATCACTTGAAAATGTTAGATCACGATTAAGAAATCCAGGTTCAGTAATTCTTTATTAGGTAGAAGAATGTTGTTTGTCATAGAAATGTTCATTTTCAAATTCCTAAAAGAACAGTGAGTATTAAGATAACACTTTAGGGGCACCAGGGTGGCTCAGTCGGTTAAGCCTCTGCCTTCGGGTCAGGTCATGATCTCAGGGCCCTGGGATCAGTTGTCCAACCCCCCTCCCCCTTGGGCTCTCTGCTCAGCAGGGAGCCTGCTTCCTCCACCCCTCACTCTGCCTCTCTGCCTACTTGTGATCTTTCTTTCTCTGTCAAATAAATAAATAAAATCTTTAAAAACAAAAACAAAAATGGTACCACTTTAAATATTTGAAAGTGAACAAATTTCCCTTGTTCTATTAGTTTAGAAATTAAATTATTAATTAAATTAATTATTTCTACATTAGATCTTGAAGGGAATATAAAATTAAATGTAGTTACTGGGAAATGATGTATAGTTGACTCCCTGTCATACTATATTTTGTTGGTTGCATAATACCTTTTTTTTTTTTAATTTTTTTTTCTAATTTATTTATTTGTCAGAGAGGGAGAGAGAGCAAGCGAGCACAGGCAGACAGAGTGGCAGGCAGAGGCAGAGGGAGAAGCAGGCTCCCCGCCGAGCAAGAAGCCCAATGTGGGACTCGATCCCAGGACGCTGGGATCATGACCTGAGCCGAAGGCAGCTGCTTAACCAACTGAGCCACCCAGGCGTCCCTTGCATAATACCTTTAACACATATACAATCTGTATTTAAGTAAAGGTATGCTTGATTTACTTACCACTAAAGTGCTATAGTAATATAGGGTGTATTTTAAAGAGATACTTTTATTTGAAGTCTCATTTTCAGATGCTTAAAATTTATTCCTCTCTTATACAAGGTGGGAACATTTAATTATTAGGTTTAACATTTATTAAGTGTTTTGAGAGTGGTGTAGTATAAATACAAATTCCTATGAGTTATACATGTCTGTATGCATGATAGTCATTTTTAAATTAATTCCATTACTACAAGTTAGGTTCTTTTCGGAATGTTCTTGCTACCTTCAACAGACTTGGAAAAAAAATGTTCTGAATGAAGAAGCAGTTTTAGATGTTGTTCAGTGTTTTCAGTGTTAAATGCTAATTGGAATCCCTGAACTCTAACACCACCTTAAATGGTCTTATTTGCAGGAGAGGGGAAATTGAGGTACTCTTTTCTTCTTATAAGAGAATAGAGAAAAAAATAATTGAAATACTGCTAAGAGTTAAAAGAGCAATATTATCAATATTTAATTATCCCAGGACAAATCAGTTTAACATTTACACTTTTCCATTTTCTTTTTTTCTTTGATATGCTTTTGACTGATTAAAAGCAAATTACAAGAGAGCAGAGAAGGAAAAGGAAATTACAGAGAAAGAAAAGGAAATACTACAGACAGACTATAAACATTTAACCTAGTAATTTGTTAGGAGTTCTGAAAAAATTTGAGGGATAAGTGCTGAAATAACAAAGCTATAGAATTATAAAGTATTGTTCTTATTTTAGAGCAGTAGTTCTCCACTGCGGGTGATTTTGTCTCACAGGGCATATTTGACAGTGTTTGGAGATATTTTTGATTGACCTCACCTGACAGAATCAGGATGTTGTTACTGGCAGCTAGTGGGTAGAGGTTAGAGAAGTTACTAAACATCAAACAGTGCACAGGAAAGCTCCCAACAACAGTTTTCCAGTTTAAAATGTCTATAGTGTTAGCTTGAGAAACCCTGTCTTAGAGACACACACCCTCTTATTTCAAAAACAACTGAAATACAGGGAGATACGCAAGGCCACACATCTATTAAATGAAATAGCCAAAACTTGAACTTGAATATCCTGACCCCAAGCTATTGTGCTTTCTCATTGTTCTTAAAATCAAAACTTCAGTTAATTTTGGAGAATTGTGGAGAACAAAAAGGAACAAGAGAATTATCAGTCAAAACTGTGTCTCCATTTCTATTTCTCTTAAATGTAGTGTAATTGAGTTTATATTTTGTTTGGTTCAGATGTCATGCTTATAAAATATCTAAAGTACCTTTTGTTTTGGAATTGGTAGCTTCAGTTTTTTTCTCCATTCAGAGTTAATCAATATGTATTATCTGTGTTTATTCAGTTCCAAGTATCTAGCAAGGCATACCAAAAGGGCTTAAGAATTTGAAGATGGAATTCTAGTTTTCAGGGAAACTACAAGATGAAAGAAAAAGAGACCTTTAAAATGTAGGAAAAATTATTCAAAATGTAAGTTGAACAAGAATAGAAACTGTCTTACATCTAAAATTGCTTGCAGGAAACCTCCTAAATGTCCAAGAATAGGAAATGTTTGGGTATATGTAGTATTTAGATATAAAGGAATATTATACACTTGCTTTAAATGATGTTTCTGATTAATTTGTTATCACAAAGATACATTCTTATATTAAGTGAAAAAAATAAAAGTTGCAAAATAGAAGATACAAGAATCAAAATTTATATAGCTGTTTTTAATGAAAAGGCATAGAAAAATACTGGCAGATAAAATATCTAGTGTATAGTATTACTTATAAATTCAGAGCAATACTACTATAGCATCCTATTTAATGCCATAGATTATACTGATCCGGTCATTCATGTAGCAGATAATTCCTTAATGTCGTCTGTGTTTCAAACACTGGGCTAGATTCTAGGGACAAGGCACTGACCAAGAAAAGCACAAAACTTTTCCTCAAAGTGCTAATAGTTTTATCAGGGAAAACAGATAAGCAATAACCAATTGTGTTAAGTAGTAAAGAGGTCCAGTGGGAGTATATAGTTGAAGCCCTGTGTTGTTTCAGTAAGGGTAAGCTAGGCCAAACTTGCTACCAAATTAAACCAGAAATCTCCATAATTTATCATATTCTACTTAAGTAATGTCCAATTTGTACCAGGTAGTCCTCCACTATCTTGCAGAAACATGTAGCTTTGCACTCTGGAAAACAGTTTGGAGGTTCCTCAGAAGTCAAAAATAGAACTACCTTATGATCCAATAATTGCATTACTAGGAATTTACCCAAAGAATGAAAAAAGACTAATTCAAAGGGATACCTGTACCCTGATGTTTATAGCAGCAGTATCTGTGATAGCCAAAGCATGAAAATAGCCCAAATGTCCATTGACTAATGAAAGAATAAAGAAAATGTGGTGTATATATGCAGTAGAATATTTTGGCCATAAGAGTGAGTGAAATCTGGCCATTTACAATGACACAGATGGAGCTAGAGAATATTCTGCTAAGTGAAATAAGTCAGACAAAGGCAAATACCATATGATTTCACTCATGTGGGTTTTAAGAAGCAAAACAAACTAGCTAGCTTAGGGGAAAAAAGAGAGAGAGAGAGGCAAACCAAGAAACAGACTCTTAAGTATAGAGAACAAACTGATGGTTCCCAGAGGGTAGGTGGATGAGGAGGATGGGTTAAATAGGGAAAGGGGACTAAGGAGGACACTTGTGATAAGGCTCAGCTGTTATATGGAAGTGTTGAATCACAAAATTATACACATGAAACTAATATTTAAAAAAAAAAACAACATGGCTTTTTCAGTTGTCATGACAGTGAAAGGGAGACCTGGAGAATCCCATTGGACATTTTTAAAGACCAATCTGAGTAATTTATATCTTTTTCCTCCACATCTTACTGGCCAGAAATCATCCTCATTCCTCCAACCTAGCTAGAAATGTTAGAAAATACAGAAGAGCTAAATTTGACTATTTGTTGAGCCCCAGCTCTGCCTCTGGTCTTTACCACAAATTGGACAAGTCAGGAAAGACTTTACTAGAAGCTGTAGCATCTAAATTGAGACCTGAAAATTAAGAAGCAGTTAGCTAGACTTGTAAAGAGATAGGTTATTTCAAGTAGACATAATTTTATGCCAATGCCTAGAGTAGAGAGAAAGACAACTCTTCAAATACTAGCAATATAGTGTTTGAACATTGAATGTGGTGGGAGGACAAAAAGGGACACAGTCATGAAGGACTTTATAAGCTCTTTTAAGGTATTTTATTCTAAAGGCAGTGAGAAGCCACTGCAAGGCTTAAAGCATGACAAAATTTAAGTGGAGTAATATAACAAACTTTGCATTTGTTTTTGTTTTTGTTTTTGTTTTTGTCAGAGAGAGAGCAAGCGAGAGAGCGAGCACAGGCAGAGTGGCAGGCAGAGACAGAGGGAGAAGCAGGCTCCCTGCCGAGCAAGGAGTCCGATGTGGGAATCAATCCCAGGACGCTGGGATCATGACCTGGGCCAAAGGCAGCCGCTTAACCAACTGAGCCACCCAGGCATCCCACAAACTTTGCATTTTAGAAAGATCATTCTGGTTGCAGTGAAGAGTATGGATTGGAGGAGAGCAAAATTATAGGTGGGAGGCCAATTGAGAAACTCATCTCAGTCCAGTTAAGCAATGATGATGAATTGTATATGGAAGAGGGAGACAGAAATAGATTGAGGGAATATTCAAGAGGTATAATTATTGGAGTTTAGTGTTTGTTGGTGGGCAGTAATGAGGAGTGGATTATATAGAGGGGATGGGGAGTGATTGGTTCAGTTTGGAACATGTTGAGTTTGAGACATACAAGACATCAAAGTGTTTATGTCCAAACAAGAGTTGAATACATGGGTATGGTGATCAGAAGAGAGATCTGAGCTGAAGATACAGATTTGGAATTTATCAGCATATAGATCTTAACTGAAGCCATAAGCGTAAGTGAGTTTGTATATAGCAAATGCATACTGTGAGAAGGGAAGAGGGCCTGTGGCAGAACCCTGCAGAGATTCTTACTGTCACAGTGCATCTGAAATGACCTTTCTGAAACATGGTAGTTGGTTTCCACATTCTGGGGATTGTGATTCAGTTGGTCTCAGTATGTCCTATTTCAAAAGCTTCCTTGGTGATTTTAATGTACAATCAAGATTGAGAACATGCATATAGGGTTAGCCAGAGAACGAAGAGAACACAAAGGTGGCTAGTAATCAGTGAGATAGGATAAAAACTCTCTGTTGTCTCCATGCCAAAGAAAGAAAATTTTTGAAGAATGAGCTGAGTCAGAATTGCTGAGATGCGATGAAAAATAATGATGAAAACATATCATTGGATTGACTTGAAGTAATGGTCATGGAAGCCTAATTGCTGTAATTATGAAGTGAGTGGTAGAGAAAAGGAGACTTGATATCAACCTTCTTTCATGGAGTTTGATTATGAAAGGGAAGAGGAAAAAAAGCATAGTAGCTAGAAAGAATTTGAGGTTGGAAGAGGCTGCTTTTTATAATGGGAGAAACTTAAGCAAGTTTAACTGCTAAGGGCTGTAGAGAGATGAACAAATTAGTATCAGAATGGATAAACAGGTAAAGGGAGTGAGATTAGTAAAGCACAGCACAGGAAGAAAAACACCTTTCTGTTTTAAGAGGTAGGGAGAATTGGAAATAGGTCAGTTTTTAACATTGGTGATAGAAAATTGAGGGAGTTGAAATCTCATCTCATCTAAAGGAAGTTATTATTTTCTGTTAACCAGCAATTCATCTGCTAGGAGTGAGGGAAGACATGGTAAAGACAGAGTTTTTGAGAAATGATTAATATTTGAGTTGATCACTATAGAGGAATAGAGAGCTAAATAAGGAAAGCGGATAGGATTACCCAGCATCATTGGGGCCCAATGGATGCTGACCAAGGATTTATGGTGACCACTATCTGTAGAGTTTTATATTTTGTCATTGTTCTCTCAAAGCACTCAGGACCCAGGTACAATGGAAAGACAGAAGAGAGGGGAATTGAAAATATTTACAGGCAAGTGGTTGAAGTGATGAACAGTGTGAAAAAAGCAGAGTAGGAAAGGGACTAAAGAGAAAGTATAAAAGGTAAAATAGAAAGCCTCTGAAAGTAAGCAGTTTTTTTTGTTTTGTTTTGTTTTTGAAGATTTTTTTATTTATTTGACAGATCACAAGTAGGCAGAGAGGCAGGCAGAGAGAGAGAGAAAGAGAGAAGGAAGCAGGCTCCCGCTGAGCAGAGAGCCCCATGCGGGGCTCAATCCCAGGACCCTGGGATCATAACCTGAGCCAAAGGCAAAGGCTTTAACCCACTGAGCCACCCAGGCGCCCCGAAAGTAAGCAGTTTTTTAAAACACACACCACCAATGTATATATGTAATTATAAATTATATGTATTTATCTCTATTCTAATATACTTTATATAAGCTTATATAATCTTGCACATCCTACCTTAGAACTTGCCTCAAGAATCTATATATTGGATTGTAATTAGGAGAGACCGCTGGCTATTTGGGAGGTCATGGTCAGAGTAAAATGTATTATTTTGTGGGTATAGCACTATGAATGTATTATTTTGAGGGTATAGCACTATGACAGCTGGGCATGCGTATGGAAATGGTTGATTGAATTACCAAGAAAAATCAAGCAGTGGAAGATAAGTAAGGGGTCATTCATGTAGCCCACTGAAGTGATTCTGGTTGATTGCAGTATTTGGATAAGAGGGAAAACCTTTGAACCCAGTGCCAGAGAATAAAATATAAAAGATGTTTTTGAAGAGGAAGTTGCCCAATAGGTGAACAGTAAGGAAGAGAAGTAAATATGGGAACCTGGAAAAAAGCATGGGTTTGTTCTCCCTGAGAGACTTTTTGTATAAAATACCAGGAGTAGACAATGAATACTGACAGACCTTTCTAACTCAAAAGTAATTATTCACATCTATTGTAGGTCTTACATTTAGGTAAACAAGTCCCTCATCTCCTGTTGATAACCCCAGGGAGGGATAAAGTGATTTGCACTCTAGAGTTAATTGTTATAATGAAATCAGTGCTTGTTTTAAATCAGTATTAAGGAGTAGAAGTAAAAACTTACAAGAATTAGAGAGAGTAATTTTAGAATCATTAGTTAAATGTCCTTGTTTTCTTTCCAGAAAATTGGAGTTCATCTTATACTTTTCTTGATTCATGAATGCATTTATGTGATGGTTTTTTTTAAAGATTTTATTTATTTAATTGAGAGAGGGAGATGAGAGAGAGAGCCAGCATGAGAGGGGGAAGGTCAGAGGGAGAAACAGACGCCCTGCTGAGCAGGGAGCCCAATGTGGGCCCGATCCCAGGACTCTAGGATCATGATCTGAGTTGAAGGCAGTTGCTCAACCAACTGAGCCACCCAGGTGCCCTGTGTGATGGTTTTTATAATGATATTATTTCATGTAGATTGAGGTTTAACTTAATGGAGAGAGAAAAAAAAAATGAATGAAATCAATATTGTTTTGAATCCTACCAGGTGTGTGATCCTGAGTATAGAGCACTTATAATGACAAATCTGGATAAATTAAGTGATTTTGAATTTCTGGAGGATATCAAGAGTCTAATAGGGTAACATGAGGAACGAGGGTAACATGGGGAACTGAGAAGAGCATCAGGAGAGATAGGAACAGAGGGAGAACTGTCTGATTTGCAGAATTTTCTGGAACCAGAATGGAGATTGTTTTACCTCTGATATTCATCAGACATGATGCCTTTGGTATATTTTGGGTGCCCTGAATTAGAAAGACTAATTTGGAAGTTGATAACTTCAGTGTATCTTTGTTCGTTTCTATCTAACCTACTGCAGTTTCTCAATATCCACTTCTTCCAATTTTCAAGGTATTCCCTTTCAGCCCATGTACTTTTACAGCAGGGTTGAGGTAGAAGAGAGCATTCATTCATTCATTAAACTGATACTATTGATCATGCAGCACTATTTCATGTTTTGTATGCAGTAGTAAGAACATATATGCTCTCAAGGAGCTTATAGGCTAGTGGGGTGAACAGATAATTAAACAACTGCAGTTATGATAAAATCACTATAATCATACAGAAGGCACCCAAATCCATTCCTTAGCAGTTAGATGCACCTTCTGGGAGAATGTGCCATTTCATGGGAAACATAGACTTTAATGAGAGTAGGAAGTTGCCAAGTGAAGATCAGAGTGAATGTTGGGTCACCGAGAAGCTTAATGTTCAGGTTCAGAGAGTAGTTAGAGTAGAATGTTCTTAAGACAAGAGAAAGCAAACAGCCATATACTATGAAAATTAGGTCAGTTGTTAATCTCCCCTTGTTTTCCCTATCTCTAACATCATTATAAATAATACAAACCTCTACATACAGCCCTCAAATGTCAGGGTCTCAAACTTGTGTGTGTAGAAACACCTGTTCCAGTTTTCTAATGCTGCATATTAAATTATTCAATGGTACAGAATGACCATTTATTACACTCACAGATTCTGGATCAGGATTTCAAACAGCACAGTGGGGATGGTTTGTCTCAGTCTGTAGTGTTTGGAATATCAATTTGGGGACTGGCAAGGTGGGAGAGCTAAAATCATCGGCATTATTGTTCATTCACCTAATAGTTGGTTTTGGCTATTGGCTGGGGATTTAATTCTTCTCCAAAGGGCCTTTCCATATTGTCTCTCCTCATGGGCTAGTTTGAGCTTCCTCACAGCATAGTGACCAAGATTCAGGAGAAAGTATCTCAAGAAGGAAAACTAGGCAGGGGCACCTGGGTGGCTCAGTGGGTTAAGCCTCTGCCTTCGGCTCAGGTCATGATCCCAGGACCCTGGGAGACTGCTTCCCCCTCTCTCTCTGCCTGCCTCTCTGCCTACTTGTGATCGATCTCTCTCTCTGTCAAAGAAATAAATAAAATATTTAAAAAAAAAAAAGGAAGGAAAACTAGGCAGAAGCTTTATCCTTTTTATGACCTAGCCTCAGAAATTACATAGCATCATCTTTATCATAATGTATCTACTGCAATGGTCGGTCATAAGTCCTTACCCATGTTCAAGGAAAGGGACATAGAACCTACCTCTCAGTGGGAGGAGGAGTGTCAGTCACATTGTAAGAAGAGAATATGGGAAAAGATTGATTGGCATCTTTGGAAAGTACAGTCTCGCACACTCCTCACTTAAGAATGTTCACAAATAAGAATGACTCTATGTTCCACTGCTCTAGTAACAGTCACTAATTAATTGCCTTTTGTAGCTTACTGTTGGTTATTGATCCATGATATCTTTAACATTATTTTTGAGGTATTTTATAAATGTTAGTAGCCCCTTCTTGTCCACTAGGGGCAAAAGCAGGAAGAAGGCTATTAGTGGTACTAAGAAAAATTATATGATTCCATCGGAAATCAAAGATTTTTAATGAAAACAGTGATAAAACTATACTGCTTATGTGTTGTCACCTTAGATATATAAATAAATGTGATTAAATGAGCATCCTTTCAGAACCTAGAGCAATTCTAGGTATTAAAGAACTTTAGTCGTACTTCATCACTTTTAAAAGTCAGCTAGCTAGGTAAGACAGTTCTGAGTTTGTTTTTTTAACCTCATTTCATTGCATTATACTGTTTACTAGCCTCAGTATAATATTAAAAAAAAGAATACTGAACGTCAAAAAAAATTGTGTTCTTTCACTAAAAATAGATGTTAAAGTTAAAACTACAACTCATTACATTTGTTTGTTTTTCTTTGGTTGATCCTGATTTTTTCATGCACATAATTGTTTTTTATATGTGTTTGTGTGAGTTGTGTAGGCTTGCACGTGTGCACACATGCATGTGTATATACACAAATACATTGAATAATCTCTATATACATACATAATAGCCATAAACCCCAAATATCCCCTTTCTTGTTTCACTTGCCTATCTTAGCCACCTACTCCATCCTCTGATTTAAAATGATCCAGGAGGGGCACCTTTATGGGTCAGTTGATTAAGCGTCGGACTCTTGATTTTGGCTCAGGTCATGATCTCAGGGTTGTGAAAAGGAGCCCCACCTTAGCCTCTGTGCTTAGTACAGAGTCTGCTTGAGATTCTCTCTCTCCCTCTCCCCCTGCTCTCACTCTCACTGTCTCTCAAATAAATAAAGAAAGAAAATCTTAAAAATACAATACCATACAATAAAATGATCCAGGAATGGGTACCTGGGTTGTTCAGTTGGTTAAGCGTTCCACTCTTAATCTCAGCTCAAGTATTGATCTCAGGGTTGTGAGTTCAAGCCCTACATTGGGCTCCACTAAAATAAATAAATAAATAAATAAATAAATAATAAAATAAAATGCTTCCAGAAGGTCTGAATTAAATTGGAGGAAAAGATTTAAAAAATCATGTCTCTTTTTTTTAAAATATTTTATTTATTTATATGACAGAGTGAGACACACAGCGAGAAAGGGAACATAAGCAGTGGGAGTGGGAGAGGGGGAAGCAGGCTTCCCACTGAGCAGGGAGCTAGATGCAGGGCTGGATCCCATGACCCTGGGATCATGACCCGAGCCGAAGGCAGACACTCCCAACCATCTGAGCTACCCAGGCATCCCAAAAAATCATGTCTCTATTTTTGATGTCAAGTTTGCTGTTTTAATCCATCCCATCCTCCCTTCCACCTCAAAAATATTGTATGAACAAGGTTGAACTGGTGTGAAGTTAAGCAGGATATCACTTTCACTTACCTAGCCAAATTTCGGACAGTCTGTGCTCTAAAATACACCTTCTGACCAGTCTACTTTGATAGAAAATTGAGTTAAAAAATTGTGTTGTCCACTATTTTTGCTGGAGGCTATACATTTGTTACCTCATTTAACCCCCAAAACAACTCAAAATAGTATGTATTATTTTCTGTATTTCTCAGTAAAGAAGTCCAAAGCCTGGAAGAAATGAAATAGCTTGTCTGTTACACAGCTGTGACATAGTGGTGACTAAGATTCTAAGCCAGGTCTGAGTCCAAATACTGTGTTCTTTCATTTTGTATCAGTACTTTTAGTCTTTCTGCATTTCTCAGGTGAATATTAGTTTGATTTTGGTTTAATATTTATGTGAATGATCAGAATTATATTGCTTGTTTTATTCAGTCTGATATATATATATATATATATATATATATATATATATATATATATCTGGATTGTTTATATAGGGCTTTTGCAGGAGCAGTAGGAGACTGCAAGAGCAAGAACATTGGCCCTACTAGGAGCTGAGTCTGTTCATTGATAAATCAAATTTTTGAGGTCTTTTTTATGACCAAAGTTTATACAAAAGAAACTATAAAATTATACAAAAGCATAATTTAATATGTTGAACAAGACCACAGCATTCCAGCTCACCAAGAAAAGATAGATGGAAAAATTTAATCAGAACATAAAAAGTTGCCTATAAGAAAATACAGCATTCTGTGAGAAATCAAATTGTTGCCTTAGAATAAATTCCTCACATATCCATGTAGGCAGCATGAAGAAAATAAAAAATACATTATCCACTTGTATTATGTTTTTCTTTATTGTGCCAAAGCCAAACACAACCCCAGCTGTGTTGCTACTTACTGCTTTCTATTATTTTTGCTTTCCATCAGTGTCTTTTTTCCTCTTCAGAGTAACATATATCCCTAACAGTGGGGTTGCATTTCTTACAGAGATCAAAATTAATGTGATTGAAAACATTTCAGCCTTGGAAATATTTTAGTATTTAATGTAGTGGTTCATGGGTAAATATTACTGGAGTCATAGAAAAGTTAGGATAGAAATAGTGGTATTAAAAACATTCCCCAAAGCCAGTCACTGCTGGAAGAAGAGCCAGGACAGTGCCCTTAGTTAAGAGAATCTTTTTAGGAAGCTGTATAACCTATTGATGTTGTGACACATGCTACATGCTAAAGTGGCAAGTTAGTAGATGGGTTAGTTAGGAAAGTAAGCCCAATTCGATGAAGTGCCCTTTCTTTGTTTGTGGACCAGAATTAGGACCCATTGTCCCCATCCCACCATAGATCCCCTGACTTCTTTTTTATAATTTCTAGCTATACCAGTGCATGGAAAAATGAAACAACTTGAGCATTATTCTTAAAATTTCATTGTTTTGGCCAAACCTGGATCTCTGAGGTTTGATTTCAAAATAAGTTTAAGGTATCTTGTCAGAGTTAGAATAATTTAAATACATTATACAACTCCTATCATTAAAACCCACTATTAATATTATCCAATAGTAAATTTAAAACCCTGCTCTTTATGAAATAATTTTTGTTGCAGGCACCATGCTTGACCAATGTAGCATAACATATATGTGCATGATGAGGTTGTAGGAAGGCATATGAGGAGCAATGAGAGCAGTGACCTGAGTTTCCTTCTTCTGAAATGGACATCCAACTCCTCCCTTTCCCGTGGCTAACTAATTTCTTCTTTATTACATGGCTTAGAAGTCATCCCTTCAGGAAATAATTCTCTGATCTCTTCATTTTGCACTAAGTGTACTCCTCTGTGAACATCTATAGTACTCTGCATAGTCAGATACTTTATCTCTCTCCCCTCTCACTGGACTGTAAAATGGTTATAAGCCTCACTGTTACTCATCTTCTTTTCCTCATCAACTAATCCTGTGCCTGTTACTTGGTAAGCACTAACATCTTTGACAAGTGAATGCACACATGAAAAAGTGGATATGAATAGATTTAAAGGTATTTTACAAAGCACACATTCATAGAAGATTGTGTTTCAGGGGGAAAAACATTAACTCATTACCCATGAAACATTGAACTAGTGTGTTTGTTATGCTGCTGTTTCCCATCCTGCATGATTATTTTCATGTTTTGGATCTTAAGCCTTTTGCACTAAAAAAAATTACTATCATTTATATTTTATAACTTAGTAAAATCTTAAGACACAATAGTGACTTTTTGAAAACATGAATTTAAAGTTTTTTTTAGCATTCTTAATTTGCAGTTGTATTATTTTGTGGCCAGTTTTCCTCCCAAAGACTATGCCCTTAGTTATTTAGTGGATACAGTAGCAAAATAAGATTTGCCTTACAGTGAAAACTTGACTTTTTGGTGGGTTCTTTGGAATGTATCTTTTTAAAGTTACAGGTTTCCTGATACAAATCCAAAGTTAGATAAATAATATAATATAGTTTTTATAACACTTTAAAGTTTGGAGATTGCCATCATGTACTATTTTTAATTCTCAAATTAAATGTTTGTGAGATAGGATAGTAATTATGAAATAATTAACAGCATATTATGATTAAAGAAACTAAGACTCCGAGATTAACAGCTTAGATTGTATGGCTGGGCCTGGAATTTAACTTGTGGAAAGATTTTTACATTCAACTTCGTTAGTAGTAGTGTTTAGATTTTTCTATTTGAACTTGAATCAATCTCAATAAGGTATATTTTCCTAGAAATTTGATCATTTCATCTGTTTTCAAATGCATTAGCACAAAGCTGTTTTAATACCTTTTAAGATTTAAATGTCATAAGCTCCTATAGTTATGTAGTTTCTGCTAATAGCTATTTCTACATGTGCCTTTCTTTTTCTCCTCCCCTTTCTTCCTTCCTTTCTTACTGTTGCTAAATCTCTCCAGATGTTTGCAGTTTTATTAGGCTTTTCAGAGAGTTACCTTTTAGCTTTGCTGTCAGGTCTATTTTATTTTTACTTTTTATTTAATCTGTTTCTCTTAATTATTTCTTGTCCTCTGCATTTTAAATATTTTATTGAGATATAATTGACTCTTCTGCTTTTTTTTTTTTAAGATTTTATTTATTTATTTGACAGACAGAGATTACAAGTAGGCAAGAGAGGCAGGCAGGGAGAGAGAGGAGGAAGCAGGCTCTCTGTGGAGCAGAGAGCCGGATGTTGGGCTCGATCCCAGGACCCTGGGATCATGACCTGAGCTGAAAGCAGAGGCTTTAACCCACTGAGCCACCCAGGCGCCCCTGCTTTTTTAAAGTTTATTTTGTTTCTCTTACCAAACCCATTTTATTGGAATCTCATATCACAAATTTTCTTTTTTTAAGATTTTATTTATTTATTTGACAGACAGATATCACAAGTAGGCAGAGAGGCCAGCCGGAGCAGGGGGTTCCGGGTGGGGGGGGTGGGGGGGTGGGAAGCAGGCTCCTTGATGAGCAGAGAACCCAATGTGGGGCTCAATCCCAGGATCCTGAGATCATGACCTGAGCCGAAGGCAGAGGCTTAACCCACTGAGCCACCCAGATGCCCCTCATATCACTAATTTTCATCCTTCTTTTCCATGGTAGGCATGTAAGGTTATAAAGTTTTCTTCAGGGACTCCTGAGTGGCTTAGTTGGTTAAGCAACTGCCTTCGGCTCAGGTCATGATCTTGGGGTCCTGGATCGAGCCCCACATCAGGGTCTCCACTAAGCAGTGAGTCTACTCCTCCCTCTCCCTCTGTGATCTCTCACTTTTGCTGTCTCGCAAATAAATCTTTTAAAAAAATTGTTTCTTCAGTTATTACTTTTGCTATTTACACTTTTCATATTAAACTTTATTTGTTATTTAGTTCTGAATATTTAGAGCTAATTTACATTTTGAGTTGTTTAGAACAATGCTTTTTATTAAATTCTATCTTACTCTTATTTTGTTAGAGAATGTGGTTTGTATAATGTCAGTTATTCAAGTTTCTGAACCTTACTTTTGTGGCCTACTATGGTCAGGTTTTGAAATGTCCTGTTTTGGAGAAGTACTTAAAAATAATGTGTATTCTACAATTATTGATGCCATTTTATATATATGTCCATTAGATAAGGGTAATTGTTCAAATCTTCTATGTTCTTTTATCTCTTGTTCAGTTTTATTTTTTCTTAATTGTATTTACATGCAGTTAATTAACATATGGTATATTATTAGTTTCAGAGGTAGAGTTCAGTATTCATATGTTATGTATAACACCCAGTGCTCATTACCTGATGTGCCCTGCTTAATGCCCATCACCAGGTTCCCTCATCCCCCCATCTCCCTCCCCTCCAGTAACTCTCGAGTTTGTTTCCTGTGGTTCAGAATCTCTTTTGGTTTGTTTCCTCTCTCTGATTTCATTTTGTTGTATTTTTCCCTCCCTTCCACACTGCTTCTCTGTTTTGTTTCTTAAATCCACATTTTAAGTTATACCATATAATAATTGTCTTTCTCTGATTCAAATCTTCTATATTCTTATGACATTGTCTTCTTGACCTTTCAATTACTAAGCTGTATTAAAAAGCTTCCATTTTGCAGTATTTAATTCTTGTTAAGTTTTGCTTAATATATTTGGGGGTTATGTTATTAGTGACATACAAGTTGGATATTGTTATGTTGTCCTGGAGAATTAAAACTTTTATCATTTAAAAATGATCCATTTTATTTCTAGTATTGTTTTTTTGCCTAAGAGTACATTTTGTTTGATATTAATACAATTTTTGGTAATATTTGCTGTTAATATATTTTTCTGCTTTGTACTCTCGTTTATGTCATATAGCTTTAAAAAAGAAAAGAAAACAATATAGCTGAAAGCAAAAAAATGCTTAGTGCAACCTGACAGTGTTATCTTTTAATTGGAACATACAGTCTATTTATAGCCACTGTAATTACTAATATTTTGGGGTTTATTTTTACGTTTTTATTTTGGGTTTTTACTTTCCCACCATTTCTTTGTTTCTTTTTCTTCCCTTTAATGCCTTTTTGTTTACTTCACTATGTTGTTCTCTTCATTATTTTGTTGTTGTTGTTATTGTTCTGCTAGTTTGGAAGTCATACTTTCTACTTTTACTTCGTTACCCCCAAAATGTTATCAGCTGTCCTTTCAAGTTATGTACAAATAATTACTCTCTGATAAACAAAAAAAGAAAAATCTTAGAAGAGAACATTTTAGGGTGCCTAGGTGGCTCAGTCAGTTAAGCATCCAACTCCTAGTTTGGCTCAGGTCATGATCTTAGGGTCATGGAATCATGACTTACTGGAGAATCTGCTTGAGATTCTCTCTTTCTCCCTCTGCCCCTCCCCCACACAATGCACCCACTCTCTCAAATATTAAGAAAAGAACACTTTAACTCTGTTCACCTTTTCCCAATTTATATATTTTTATTTTATGTACTATGCCATTTTTCATTCTGTAAGAAATAAATATCATTGTTTTATAATGTTAATGTTGCTCATATTTACCACTCCCCACTGCCATCATTCCTATGGCATTTCAGATCTTTCATCTGGTATTATTTTCCTTTTGCTTGGAAGTATATTCAGTGAGGATATAAGAATGACAAAGCCTCTCAGTCTTTATTATTAAATAACCTTATTTCATTCTCATTGTTAAGAATAATTTTGAGGATAGAATTCTGTTACTAGAGAATTTCTTTTAGCCTATAGAAGGTATTATTTCACCGTCTACTGGCTTCTATTTTTTTCAAAAATTTAATTATCGGTTTGTCAGTCCTTTGAATGTAATTTATTTTTTCATTGCTTTTGAAATATTTTCTTTTTCTTGTATTTTTTATAGCTTAGCTATTCCACTATAGTCTCCACTTCCTTCTCTTTTTGTTAGAACTCCCAATTCAGATACATGTTCAATCTTTTTACAGTATTTCCCATACCTCTTTACCTCTCAGGACTATATTTGACATGATTTTCATTTCTCTATTCCAGTTTTCTAGTTCTCATTTCAGCTATATGAAAATTATTGTCTAACTTACTGATTGATTTTTCCTTTGATTTGATTATCATACTTTGCATTTTTATTTGTATTTTTAAGATTTATTATAGAAAGAGAGAGAGCATGAGAGCGTGAGTGAGAGGAGGGGCAGAGGGAGAAAATCTTCAGACAGACTCCCTACCAAATGCAGAGTCTGACAGTGCAGGGCTCAATCTCAAGTTCCATGAGATCATGACCTAAGCCCAAACCAAATCTTACCTACTAAGCCATCCTCATGCCCCTTGCTTTGTATTTTTAAAAATTCTGTTTACTTTCTTTTTTTCAGAATTTGTGTTCTTCTGTTTTTCAGATTTTTTATTTCTTAAAACAGATGAAGCATATTTATATTGTGTGTGTGGTAATTCTACTACCTTAAAATTTTTTAGGAATGATTGTGTCACATATTTTTGTTTTAAAATATAGTGCTTTGTTTTTTATGTATGTAAGTGATTATTTTTAAAATCTTGGACTACCTGTGATGAAAGTGGATTTTCCAGTGTTTAACTTTGTTTCCATCAGATGCCTGAGAACAATATTAGTATGATACCATTAATATAGAACCACTTTATATTCTTGGCTTGAGTTTTTATGAAGCATAGGAGTAGTGAGTCTTCAGACTGCAGACTTCACTGAGGGTTAGCTTGTGGTTGCAAATTCTCAGAGATTACTTATTTTTCTCATCTACCCAGTGCCAAAACTTTGTATAGACTATTTCTTTCGCATTTCCTCTGGGTAGGATTGGGGGATTGGTATGGCATAGTGTTTAAGAGAGCATTGTCTCTGGACCCAGACTGTCTGATGCATTTTGGCTCTACTACTAACCACGAACGAATTACTTAACTTTTCTGTGCTTCAGTCTTGACCTTTTAGAAAAGGTTATAATGGGGCTTTTTTTTTTATGGGACCTTTTTAATTGTTTTTGTGAGGATTAGATGAGCTAATATCTTTAAAGCTTAGAACTTTACTTAGAACACAGTAAGTTGTATATGTGTTTGCTATTTTTATCATGATCTAATTTACTCTTACCCTGAGTAGTGCTTTATGGTAGCAACACTATAGTGGGTCTGCTGCTGAATGCCCTACCTTTTTTTGAGGCCACAAAATTTAATACTCAGGTTCAGCTACTTCAGTAAATATTCTCAAGATAGAAGACAATTTAAGTTCTTGCTTTACCACTCTGAATATCAGTCTTCACTTATCTTGTCAGAATTCTTTACTTTTTTGTTAGCTCATGGGAATATTTGAGAAATATTTTATATATTATTTTATTTTAGTTGTTTTAGTTGTTTCCCAGTGGTACTCAGTTTATAGGATATAGAAGTCTATTATACAGCTTGTAAATGGCAAAGCCAAGACTGAAATTCAAAATTGACTCTGAGCATGTGCTTCAGGAAATAACTGAACAAAGGACATAAACAGACATAAATGTTTCATGTATTCACTATCACTAGTAATTCAAGAAATCCTGATGGAAGTAACCATACAGTGCTACTTTTCTTATCAAGTTAAAAAAGTAAAGAAGAAAAGGAAGGAAGGGAGGGAAGGAAGAAAAAAGAAGGGAGGGAGGGAGGGAGGGTAGGAGGGAGGAAGAAATCCTGATGGAAGTAACCATACAGTGCTACTTTTCTTATCAAGTTAGAAAAGTAAAGAAGAAAAAGAAGGAAGGGAGGGAGGGAGGGAGGGAAGGAAGAAGAAGGAAGGGAGGGAGGGAGGGAGTGAGGTTGGAAGGGAGGAAGGAAGGAAACAGAATTTGAAACCCCAAATTAACAAGCATTCAAGAATCTAGATACCTTTATATCTCTTACTGGCAAGAAGTTAATTGCCACAGCTCCTATGCAGAGCAATTTGTCAGTCTGTATCCAAGTTGTTAAAATATGTATATTGGTGATTATAAATTAAAGTTATGTGCAGAGATTTAGCCACAAGGGTGGTCATTACATCACTTTATAGAAAATTAAAATATTGGAAACAGGTAATTGCCTCACAAGAGAATGGGTTGAGTTGGGTGTGAGTTATTCTTATAATAAGATGTTAAATAGCAGTTTTTATAAGTGTCTTTGAAATATATTTATGCAGTCAAAAGAAGTTCATGATAATTTGTTGAGAGGAAACTGAGATGTTTGCAAGCTAATATAAGCAATCTGATTTTGTTAAAAAATAGATATATATAACCTTTACCAATCTCAAAAGTTTTAAAAGTAATAGCTCTTGGGAATGAGGTTTTGGATGATTTTTAACACATTTTCTTTTACTTATTTGTATTTTCTACAGTGATCTAAACATTAATTAAAATGGATAACATGCCACTAAATAAATTCTTAAATAAGAATGATTTAAAATGCCAGAACTCTAACTATTTTGGCATGTGGACTTTTTAATTCCATAATGTTTAGGCAAATGCATTTTTCTGTAGTTAAAACTATTCTATACTTTTATTTTGTGATGTCCCTTTTTCTTTGGCATTTTCTAATTTTTTTCATGTTTCTACATGGCTTTGCAATTATAAATTTAATGACCACATTATACTGTATTTCATTAATTACTAAAATTTAATATATTTTCTCCAATTGTTTAAATATTTGGTTTTTTAGCATTTATCTCTATGGCTGGGACATCAACTAAATAATAAAAATGATTATTCTGAAGATAATAATAGCACCTATAATTTATTAAGTACTTTTTATTATTTTGTAAAAGTTATATTTGATTCTTAGGAAAACCCTATGAGTTAGGCATTATTATTTTTTACTGAGAATGAAACAGGTTTGAAGAAGCTAAGCAACTCATTGATTACAAAGCTAGTGAGAGGTTGAGCAAGAATTCAACTCGGATTTGTCTGATTGCTTTTCCAATTTGTCTTGAGTTTTTTTCTGGTAGTATTTCTAAGACTATTCTGTAATTGTTAACAGAAATGAAAATTAGGTTGCATTTCCTGAATAATCTGTCTATTCAGAATTATTAAGATCATTATCTCTTATTTTCCAGTGTTGTTATTAAAAAGACCTAGTAACTTTCAGATTCTCCTCTTGTTCATTGTAGCTCCCCTTTCATACTCTCTGGAATCTTTTGGAATCTTCTTTTTTCTCAGTGTTTTATACTTCCTTAATGATTCACCTTGTTTTTGTTCTATTTTTATCCTTTTACCTGGGTATTCCATTTGAAACTTCTCATATGTTGTTGTTGTTGTTTTTTTATAGTTTCTTCTCTTTAAATTTTGCTGTTGGTAATGTTGTTTCTTCATCATTCTGAAACTCCTATTATTTGGATATTGGACCTCTTAGATTCTAATTGTCTTATCTTTTGCTTCCTATTGTTCATTTCTCTTATATTCCTCTACCTTGTGGAAGCAGTCTGGAGTTTTATATTTGAGTCTTCTTTTTATACATTTATTCTTTTTTTCCATTCTGTTCTTTAGTCTCTGAGAGTTTCTTTCTTTCTTTCATATAGCTTCTGATTATTGTTTACTGGATACAATATAGTTTCTTATTTCTGAGAGGTTTCTAAATATATTTTTTG
This sequence comes from Mellivora capensis, assembly GCA_004024625.1. Lineage (NCBI taxonomy): Eukaryota > Metazoa > Chordata > Mammalia > Carnivora > Mustelidae > Mellivora > Mellivora capensis. The sequence continues at coordinate 30,737 of PISX010008869.1, read as the reverse complement.
AAGTTTCTTCTGTTTCCTGAATTGTATCAATTTCTCCGATTTCTTTGTTTTTCTTTCTGTGGTTTCAATTCTGTCTCTGTTGGCTATAAGCAGAGTTTGTTGACTGAAGAGCTTCCCTGAGTTGAATGAGCACTGAAATGATCTCTTTGTTGGGAGATCACCAAATGTCAGTAACTCAAGGTATTTATTCTTGGGAAGTTCAGATTATACTCAGGAATTTTCTAGTTTCTTTCCTCTGAGGTAAAAGCCTGGATGAACACATTCTGGGAGGCAGTCAAAAGAAAGGGAGTGGTGGTTAAAAAACAAAACAAAACAAAACAAAAAAACCTTTACTTAAACCCACTTATTAAACAAGGCCCGTTATTCCCCTCTCAGCGCTTTTAGGTATCTCACAATGAAACCTCTCTGGTTCAACCTTCTAGAGAATAAAACTTCAGTCACCTACTCAAGTAGTCACTTGGCTCCAGATTAGGGAAGGAGATTAGTTTATTTGGCATCCTCTTTTAAAAAATTGTGAGCAGATCCTTACACTTAAAGCCTGACTTATTAAACACTTATATCCAGAAGGACAATTCCTAAGCTTTTCTGAGGTTCTGCAATAGAATTGCTTTCTCTCCTTTCCCTTTCCCTTCCTCCCTCTCTCCCTCTTTCTCTCCCTTCCCTTCCATGCCTTTCTTATCCCTTGGGTTATCTTTAATCAGTCCAATTTCCAGTTTCCAAAATTGTATTGATATATTTTATCTATTTGTGTTTCTTTTTTTATAGTATTATAATTTTTCTAAAAATATATTTACTATTATTTAAATGGTGTTTCAGGAAGAAGTGGAGATGAACATATATGTAATGTACTATGTTTAATGAAAAAAACTAATTTTAAAATATTATGGCCACCCATTCAAGAAATGACATTTTCTCCATTTAAGAATAATAATTTTAATCTCCTAATTTAATTTAATGGTTGTCTTCATAAACATTAAATATAGGTCTCATTACATTCTAAATGATGCAGTTTTTCTTTGTTATTTTGAATGGAATTTTTTTCCTTTGTATTTTCTAGCTAGTTATTCCTTGGTGATATTACTTTAGTATATTTAGCTTATATCTGGAAAATGTAATTTACTCATTAGTTCTATAACTTCTGTGCTGTTGATTCTTTTAGATTTCATAGCATACAATCATTTTATCAAAATAGTATTTTGCCTTTTCCGGTTATATTAATTCATTATGTTCTTTTTTCTTTTTTGCATTTGTAAAAATATTCAAAACCATTTTAAATAATACTGGTAATAATTCATACCCTTATTTTATGCCTTGGAGGAATTTTCTAATTATTTAGTTTGGAGGAAATACTTCTAGTAGGGTTCTACTATTGGATATAATATTGACTTCTGTTTTGAAATAACTCATTATTTTTAAACTTTTTTTTAGGACAGGCTCAAAAACTGAGGAGACATGTCCAAAGGGCACAGAAGCCAGCTTTAAAGGGGCCCCCTCTGGAGAAATTTGGGATAGTTGGACTATCAAAATAAATAATGATAGAAATGGATTATGACAAAGTGAATTAAAGATAGTAATGAGTCCACACTGATACTTAAAAGAAATTGGAAGAAGGGTGAATGTAAAGTGCTTCTTTGCAGACAAATGCCAGCTAATAATGTAGAAAGAATACTAGGAATAGGAAATTGCCTTTATTTATACCATTGTAATAGTTGATTCAAGTAACAGTCACCAATTGATGCTAAAATTATTGAGTAAAAGACTATTTGCAAACAGGGTATTCATATGGTCTTATGTATCACCTCAGATTACTTATTAAATAGAAAGGAATAGGTACCTTTAAAGAAATTTGGCAGTTATCATCTTAACTAAATTAAACTTCAGAACACCAATAAAAGTGTCTCCTAATAGACACTTAAGAAAGGAAAGCTGCCACTTTTTTTGTAGTCCTGCCAATAATGTTTAACCTAAATCTAATCATGAGGAATTAACCAGACACATTCAAATTGAAGACGTCTGAAAAACAATTGACCTAGACTCTTCCAAAATGTCAGTAATGTGAAAACTAAACGAGACTGGAGAAGTTGCTCTAGGTGAAAACAGAATGAATATTGATTGAATCCTAACTTGGAAAAAAAAGGCAAAAATAATAAAAAAGGATACTTCGGGGATAAATGACAAAATACAAATGTGGATTATAAATTGTATCATATTAAATATCACTTTAATGTCCTGAATGTCATAATTATATTGTCACAATTGTGTAGAGACTATCATTGTTCTTAGGAGATATATACTGAGTTATATATGGGTCAAGTACCATATTATATACAACTAACTCTCAAATGTTTCACCAAAAAAAGCACATGTATATATACAGATATGCACACACACACAAGCAGATACTCAAGATAGAGGAAGTGCAAATGTGGCAAGAGGTTAAAAATCATTAAGTTAGGTGAAAGGAATTGGGTGTTCATTGTGGGGATACTATTACTGGGACTTTCCTTAAGTTTAAAATTTTACAAACGTTAGGAAAAGTAGAATATATTTTGGTAACTTTTGTATATAATGTCAAAAAAAATTTAAATTTAGCTATCTTATACTTACAGCTATATCACCTTAGTAATAATTTCTCTAACAATTTGTTTTACTTCATGTATTTTCATAAGAAATTTGTGCATGTATATGTACACATATGCAGTGCATTACTATCTCTACTGAAATCCTATTCCTCAAGGAATCTCCTCAGCATGTCTATTTTTTATTGGAGGTTTTGCTCTGTCATATATATCCTGGACTAAAATATTCCTTCCTTCTTTAAAAAACTATACTTTTTATTAGCTTTTCTTGAAATGTTTTCCAAGATGGCCTAAGAAACCTTTGTACTAGATAGCTTCTACTTGGTGCAAAATGAATATGTCTCTGTGACTTTTTTGCACATTGCAAAATAAAATCAACATGAAGAATTATCACATGAGCCTCTCTGGAATTCATGGTTTCCAGTACTTAATTTAAAAAGAATCTAAAATGCTATTTCTTAACAAATTTACAATTTTTATTTATTTATTTATTCTTTTAAAAGATTTTATTTATTTGACAGAGAGAGACACAGTGAGAAAGGGAACACAAACAGGGGCAGTGGGAGAGGGAGAAGCAGGCTCTGGGATCATGATCTGGGCCAAAGGCAGATGCTTAACGACTGAGCCACCCAGGTGCCCCAAATTTACAATTTTTAAATGCTTATCATTAGTCATTATCTATTTTCTCTTTATTTACTTTTCCACCCTATTATACTCATCTTTATTTAAATCTGATTCCTATTATATTCTGTTTATGGCTTGTCAGTCTCATTTGGTCTATTATTATAGTGTTGAATTTGAAAGAAAAAAAATCTTTCAACCAGCCTCCAATCTTGGGAGGTCCAGTTCTGCCACTGACTCTCTAAAACTCCGGCATCTCTTTGGTCATCTGAAGTCTGGGTCTGTTTGTTAGTCTGAAAACTTCATTGGATGAGATAATGTAGGTAAGGATCACCTATGATACTTTAACTCAGTCAGTGGTGCCCTCTTTATTGTGTGGAGTCTGCAGCTGTTCACTCTCAAACCTTACCTAAAACACTTGCTAATTTTACTATATAAATCCTCTCCAACTCTAATGCTTGAGGTGAGGTTGGGCTTGAGAAATAGGTGATACGACCTGAAGCTTCTTACATTTTATAAAAATCCATTCAATGATCTGGTAATTGGTGCTTCCCTTTTGCACAAAAGTTTAACTCTTAGATAATGGCAAGTACATTGTATTTCATCTGCTGGGAATATTACCTTGTAAAACATTTTTTTTAAACTTTTTTATTTGTAATACCTACTCTCCAACTTGTACTGTTGATATTTTTAGTATTTACTGTTAACAGCTTCTAATCTCATTGAAAATGTTGTTGACATCACCAGTTTTGTTAGAGGCTTAGAGAAGCCTAAAATGGAACCATTTCACTACCTTCCCCTGTTGCAGAAGAATGTGAATAGTTTAAATACACCTTATTGTGTTATAAACAGCCAATTTTCAGCAGGGAAAGGGCTGCCAGGAAAAGTAGGACAGGTTGGTGAAACTGTATTAATAAATGATTGCCCATCACTTTGCTTTTGTATTTCATTTTTCTCTCTATGAATAACCTAAAGATGACTGCATACCATATATTAAACATATGACAACACATGATTTTGATTTTTTCTACTTTTAAGCTAATTTTGTTATTACAAAGTAATATTCATTTCTTTTAGAAGATATAAAAGACGAAAATAAAGATTTCATATAATTACCCTGTCCAGAGATAATCATTTTGGTTCTTCTCAGATCTTTCTCTTTAGAGATTTTTACTTTTTAAATGAGTTCATATTGCATATGCCATTTAATTACTTGAATTTTTTCATTAACAGTACATAGTAAACATCTATCCTTGTTACTTAGTTTTCTTCTGCACTTTTATTTTATATGGCTGTATGGTATTGTTTAGTTGTACCATGACTTATTTAAACAGCTTCCCATTTTTGGTTTAAATTTTTTATTCTGCTAGTGCTTTGATGTCATTGATGAAATAAATCTTTGGGCACAATTTCTTTTGAATAAAAAAATGCAATAGCTAGATCAGAGAGGATTGAAATTTCAAAATTTTTGGTACAATATTGCTCAACTACTTTTTAAAAGTACTCTGTACTTTTAGATTAATATTTAATATTTTAGCTTAATATTTTTTAAACAAAATAAATAAGGAAGGTGGCTGGTTTAAATAGTGAGAATTTTAGATACCCCTTAGCAAGCTGTAAAATAACTGGTTAATGATTTGGAGGTAAGAATAAGTTACTACCTTCTATCATTAGGAATAACATATTAGGAGTTTCCGAGATAAAATAAAAGTAATACTTAGGTGACAGCATTGGACATTTTACTAATATATAAAACTGTAAGCTTCTCTAGGAAGTGATTTACTTGATGTAGTTTTCCCTTATTTTTTTCCAGTATAGAGGTGTTTTGTTGCCCCATTATAAATAATAAAATGTACGTATGCTATTTTTAAAAATCTAACTTTACAAATAAAAACCAGCAGAAAGTAAGAATTCCTATCTAGAATTATATTCCTTAGAGATATCTCTAAGTTTATACATATAATGTATACACACATAAATATTTACAGTTAAATATATATTTAATTTTTTAAATTATACAGGTGAGATCATACTGTTGTGCAAGTTGCTTTTTAAAAAATCCACTGACATATTGCTAAATTAAATATCTTACTATATTGCTACATATGTTTACCTTACTCTTTTAAATATGATACTACATGTTATGAGTACATTATATTTTAATAAATAAATTTCCTTTTCTTCTTATTTATAAATAGAGAGTACCCCTTTTATCTCATACAGATATCTATGTGCTTTATTATTAATTCCTTAAAATTAATACATCTGTGGCAATGCATTGTCTGTTAGTGGTAGAGAGCAATGATACGACTCTGGGCTGGTATTAGAGCTTGAATCCCAGACTCTACTACTAACATGCTGTGAAACATTGGCAAGCTAATTGACCTTACTATAAAATTGATGTGAATCTAGAAACTACTTTAGAGAATTGTTGAGAATTTTATATCCTCTCCTAACAAGGAAATTTATGTAAAGTAGCTACTAGGTACTTGTTAAACTGGCACAAAGTAAGAGTTAATATATCCCTATAGTTCTTAATTTCCTTCTTTAGTGAATTTCCTATTCATTTCTTTTGTTTATCTTTCTTTTGGATAGTTTCCTCTTCATTGATTTTATGGAAGAATTTTTTAATAATATTTAATTATTAATTCTTAATAAGAATGTTTACTAGTCTCTTTTGTAAGTATAATTATTTTTTCCCAATTCATCATGTCTTTTGCTTTGTTTTATATATTTTGCTCCATTTAAATTTTACATTTTTGTTTAGTCAAGTGTGTTAGTCTTTTATGATTTCTGGTCTTTATGTCATGGTAAGAAAGGAAATCACTACTGCAAGACTGTAAAACGATATTCCTGTTCTGTTTTAGAGATTTTTATCATTTCATTTTCTACACTTAAATATGAGCTCCATTTAAAAAAATATGGCTAGTATGCTCTTCTTCTACTCCCCGCTATGGAATAAGAAATGTTAGGGTCCTTTTTAGGTTTTCACCCTGACTGAGAAAGCAGTACTGGTATTCATTGATTTGGAGCCAGTGATGTCTGCCAGATTCCTTTAATGTATTATACTTCCTTCCCTCAACAAAGAATTCCTTATTTGACTTTGAAATGCCCTACTAGATCTCTGAAACTTATTGTTGCTTTCTGCCAACAACAAACCCCTGAAAACTAAACATTTAAGAATTTTAAATAAAAAATAACAAGTGAATTTAGTCTATTGCTTATCTCATTAACTGAGTTTAAGTAGTAACACCTGAGTATGTGGAGAAATTCTAACTTACATGTACCAGGGAAATATGTAGATTAGTATAACAATTTTTTGCTGTTTTGCTGTTGATTGCTCTGTTTCCATGATAGTACATTGTTGTTTTTATTGGCATAACACCTTTCAAATATAACCGAAAACAAAATTAGAAAATTTCAATCACTTCTCCTGTTTCTTGCATAATTTCTCTTCATTGGGCACCATTTGCACATTTGTAGCCTTGGTCTTTTCTTTTAAACTGCTAATTGTCCTTTCATATCCAGTCATCCTTATTTGTATAAGTCTCCATTAATAACTGTTGCCTCTGTTGAGCTTCTTTAGCACATAGGTGCATATTGGCTGCAGGGGTTCCCTGTCAGGAGTGGGCTGGGAAACAGTGAATTTTTACTACTGAAAGGATAAACTTGTAGAATAGAAGTTCAGTCCTTTGCATGCATTATAATAGAAAAATTGTTCCTTGTTACTTTTTTATATATAATAGGTACAGTAATATAGTTTGGGTTTACAGCTGTCTGTGGTGGTAAAAGTTTAAGAATAGTACGTAAAAGTGTTGGAAAAGACATGGCTTATAAATAATTTTCCAAAAATGTCATTTCTCTCAATTTTTTTCAAGTAGTTACTCAAAGGCTAAAAAATTTCTAGAATGTGAAAGCATCTTTGGAGATTATGATGAAAAGGTACATAGTTGTAGAAGCTATAGCTTCTACAGAATTTCAGTAACAATTGCATAAATAGATTTTTTTATGACACTTTGTTCTTTTCCAGTTAAAAAATGGAGTTTCTGAAAATGGCTAAGTAGTCCAAGTAGTCCACAAGTAGTCCAAGTTTGTGGCCTTTTGGGAATTGTGTTTTATGCAACCATAGTATTTACAGTACATAGAAGAATGGAAAAAATTATATGACATAGCATAGAGACTGGATTTAAACCAGTTGTGCATAGTTGCTAGTTCAGGATATATCCATATATTTTTGAAAGTCAGATGAACAAAGGATGAAATTATTGCTTTTGTAAATAGAGAGCTGAACCAGGACACAGACCTGGAGGGAGACAGGATTCACCTCTGTACATAAAGGAACACCTATATGTAAATTACCACTGTGTCACTGCCACCAACATCATCATCATTATCATCATTATGTTTATTGAGTCTTTACTCAAGTGCATAGGCAATAATCTGTGTACTTTAAATGAATTATTTCATTTAATTCTCGTAAGAACCTAATAAGGTAGATTCAATTATCCCCATTTTGTGGATATGGAAATTAAGACCCAGAGATAAAGTAAAGCCATACAGTCTGAATTAAAATTCGTGTTTAAAGCATGCTGCATCTTTAGTAAAATGTAAAAATATTAAAAAAGAGTTTTGGATCTGCTCTACCACATAGGAAAAAAGTGTTGAATGAGTCCTGGGAAATTTTCACAACAAAACACCATAAAGCACCTTGTTTTGTTTTCTGTTAGAGTAGACATTACCAATATTCCACTGTAGCCCTCAAAAAAGGTCACCATCAAATACTCAACACTTATCACAGTACCAAGCTCATAATCAGTACTCAATAAATGTTCACAGAGAATGTGTGAATCTCTGTGGTAATGTTCTCATGGACTTACTAAAAAATGGGTAACATAATCACATTCTATCAAATAAGTTAGTTTTTTGTGTGTTTTTTTTAAGATTTTATTTATTTATTTGTTTGCTTGTTTATTTATTTGACTGAGAGAGAGCACAAGTAGGCAGAGAGGCAGGCAGGGGAGGGGGTAGGCAGAGAGGCAGGCGGGTGGGGGGGGCGGGGAAGCAGGCTCCCTGCTGAGCAGAGAGCTCAATGCAGGTCTCTGAGATCATGACCTGAGCCAAAGGCAGAGGCTTAACCAACTGAGCCACCCAGGTGCCCCTCAAATAAGTTAGTTTTTAAATGTGCCCCCAAACTGCAAAAAGGAATTAATTTGCCATATTAAATTATTGCTATAAATAAATTATATTTCCAAGAAAAACTATTAAAAGTTAATAAATTTAGCTTCATGCTGATTAATATTAAACCAGTTTATCTGATAATAGCTCAATACTAGGATTGCTCTTGCTTGGTGTTGGTAAGTCTAGTGGGCACCTGACAAAAAGGATTTTTTTTTTTAAGATTTTATTTATTTATTTGTCAGAGAGAGAGAGAGAGAGAGCGAGGCAGAGTGGCAGGCAGAGGCAGAGGGAGAAGCAGGCTCCCTGCCGAGCAAGGAGCCCGATGTGGGACTCGATCCCAGGATGCTGGGATCATGACCTGAGCCAAAGGCAGCCGCTTAACCAACTGAGCCACCCAGGCGTCCCCACAAAAAGGATTTAAACGTTTTATTCTTTTTCACAAAGGGATCATGTCCCAAGGTCATCATCTAAGGTATATTTTTATTCACAAGTAATTTATACAAGGTAAAAGATGATATTCAAGTTATTTTAACAGTTTTACTGAGATTTAATCTGTATCATGTATTTCAACTATTTGAAGTGTACAATTCCGGGCACCTGGGTGGCTCAGTGGGTTAAGCCTTTGCCTTCGGCTCAGGTCATGATCTCAGGGTACTGGGATCGAGTCCTGCATTGGGCTCTCTGCTCAGCAGGGAGTCTTCTTGCCCCTCTCTCTCTGCCTGCCTCTCTGCCTACTTGTAATCTCTCTCTCTCTCTCTGTCAAGTAAATAAATTTTTTAAAAAATGAAGTGTACAGTTCAGTGATTTTTAATATATTCATAGAGATGTATGACAAAACAATTTCAGAATGTCTTAATTAACACCCCAAAATCCATGTACCCATTAGTGGTCATTGCCTATCCATCTCCCAAACTTTAAGAAATCACAGACTTACTGTCTTTTTCTATAGATTTGCCTATCCTAAACATTTCTTACAAATGGAATCATACAAGATATGGTCTTTTGTGACTGTCTTCTTTCATTTAGCATAATGTTTGCAAGTTCGTCCATGTTAGAAGGTATATCCTAATTTCGTTCCTTTTCATTGACAAATAATAACTCAATATTATAAATATACTACATTTTGCTTATCCATTCACCAGTTGATGGACGTTTGAGTTGTCCCTTATCAGTTACATGATTTATAAAATGTTTTTCCCGTTCCATAGGTTGTCTTTTCATTTTCTTGATGGTATCCTTTATAGCACAAAAGTTCCTAAGTTTGGTGAAGTCCAATTTTTTTTTTCTTTTCTTGCTTGTGCTTTTGGTAGCATATTTAAAGAAAGCTTTGCCTAAGCCAAGATCACAAAAATTTTATTCCTATGTTTTCTGTTAAGAGTCTTATAGTTTTGGGGCGCCTGGGTGGCTCAGTGGGTTAAAGCCCTGCGTTCCGCTCAGGTCATGATCCCAGGGTCCTGGGATCGAGCCCCATGTCGGGCTCGGGAGCCTGCTTTCTCCTCTCTCTCTCTGCCTGCCTCTCTGTCTACTTGTGATCTGTCAAATAAATAAATAAGATCTTTAAAAAAAAAAAAAAGAGTCTTATAGTTTTAGCTCTCACATTAAAGTCTATAATCAGTTTTGAGTTAATGTTTGTATATAGTGTAAGGAAGGAGTCCACTTTCGTTATTTTTCATGTGGCTCTCCAATTGAACCCGATTTATCAAAAAGATAATTCTGTTCCCATGAATGGTCTTAGTTTCTTTGCCAAAAACCAAATGACCACAAATGTAAGGATTTATTTCCTGACTTATAGTTCTGTTCTATTAAAACTGCATGTCTGTCTATTCTTATGACAGTACCACATTATTTTGATGATGTGAAGTGTGCATTCTCTAACTTTGTTCTTCTTTAGCAAGATTGGTTATTCCTGCATTTCCATGTGAAATCCTAATCAGTATGTCAGTTCTATAAAATTAACAGCTGGAATTTTATACAGATAGTGTTGAATCTATAGATCAATTTCAGGAATATTATCATCTTAATAATGTTCAGCCTTTTGATTCAGAAATGTAGCATATCCTTCAACTTATTTGGGTTTTCTTTAATACCTTACAACAGTGTTATCAAATTTTAAGTCTTACGCTCTTAAAAAAGTTTATCTCTAAGTATTTTTTCATGCTATTGTAAGTAGGATTGTTTTCTTAATTTCATTTTCAGATTGTTTTATTGTTAGTGTATTGACATAAAATTGACTTATATATTGGTCTTTTATCCTGCTACCTTACTGAACTCTTCTAATAGATTCTTAGGATTCTCTCTATATAAGATCATGTCCTCTTTAAATAAAGATCAGTTTACTTTTTCCTTTCAAATCTGGCTGCTTTTTTTTCTTTTTCTTGCCTAATTGCCCTAGCTAGAAACTCTGGTACAATACTGAATACAAGTGGTAAAAGTTTTGTTCCTCAACCCAAGGGGATAGTATGCAGTCTCTAACTCTTATGTATGATGATAGCTGTGAGTTTTTCATAGAGCCTTTTATCAGGTTGAGGAACTTCCCTTCTATTTCTAGTTGTTTCATGTGGTGTTTAAATTATTGAATTAAAAATGTTTGTTACTCCATTTTTACACTGGATTCAATATTGTGTATTTCAGAATTCACACCACATAGAGACTGTACTAAGATATCCTTACATTATATTAGCAGTTCTTCTATTATCTATTAAACAGTGCCTCTGCTTTCTAGTTGTGGGATCTTGGGCAGCTTTAACCTCTGTGCACCTGAATTTCCTCATCTGTGAAATTGGGTTTTACTATTATAGTACCTAACTTAAAGGCCATTTTAAAGACTGAACTATTTACAAGTAAAGCATTTAGAATATAGTTGGCCCCATTGTAAGCACTAACATATCTGTTGTTCTTAAGAATATGCATAATTTATGCACAAAATCACAATACGGTTTTTTACATGTGTAACATACATAAAGACATTTCTTTAGGAAAAAGCATTCAAAGCTTTAGTCTTTTTTGTTTTTTGTTTTTATAATATACACATATTCCTCATGGTAGAAGATAATTCAAGCAAACTTTCTAAGGCTACATACTTAACACCTACCAAATTAGATAATATAAGATTCAGAAACCCTTGTTCGATTTTTGGAAAGTTTTTAATTATGTTTGCTTTGTATTTGTGCCTTGCCTATTATTACAGGTGACTTCAGTTCTTCAGATCATGTTTCTTTTAAAAAGCCATGTGGGACGCCTGGGTGGCTCAGTTGGTTGGACGACTGCCTTCGGCTCAGGTCATGATCCCGGAGACCCGGGATCGAGTCCCGCATCGGGCTCCCAGCTCCATGGGGAGTCTGCTTCTCCCTCTGACTTTCTCCTCGCTCATGCTGTCTCACTGCCTCTCTCTCAAATAAATAAATAAATAAATAAATAAAATCTTTAAAAAGCCATGTACCATGTCTGTAAACAAGCGTCAGAGGCATCACCGGTTTTGATATTTAGTTTAGCTAAGTTACTTCTTTGGAGAACATGAATGAATAGCTGTGAAAAGCAACACATCTTGCCATGAGGGACTAGATTCATTAAGGACATCCTAAAACTTAAAGAACTGTCTAGGCTTTTTATATCAGAGTAAAAAATACTTTGTATTCTGAGAATTCTTTTGGACATAAATTGAAAGAAAGAAGACAGATATAATGTTTTCTAATTTCCTGTCATTACGAGTTAGACATATAGATTTGAAGTTTCAAAATGAATTTCTTTGGATTTCTTTGAAGTCAACTATGAAAGCATCAGTTTCAACATGTTAATTTCCTTGTGAACAATTTTGTGTATGATTTACTTTCATCTTATAAAATTTGAACCATTTTGTAATCATTCTTTTAGCTACCTGGGAGGACTCTATGTTTAACTGACCTCCCCACTTTTTATAGGAAATAAACTTTAGCACAAGCAGCCATTTCTGTACAATTTCTAATACAGAGGTAAAATATATGAGTCAGAGCACTAAAATACTTAACCACAAAGCTCTCATTTGTATTTAACCAACTCCTGGGATGCCTAGGTAGCTCAGTCAGTTAAGCATCTGCCTACAGCTCAGATCCTGTTCTCAGGATCCTGGGTTCGAGCCCCATTTCAGGCTCCCTGATTTCTGGGGAGCCTGCTTCTCCCTGTCCTTCCTGCTTGTGCCCTCTCTCACTATTTCTGTTTCTGTCTCTCAAATAAATAAAAACTTTAAAAACAATAAAATAAAAATAAAGCAACTCCCTTTCTTCTTAGACCTTCACTAACTTTATTGACTCCTAACATAGTTTCCTAGTTTTTAGAACAAAAAAGCTAAGGTGAAATACCTGAATATAGAGATTTGTAAAAGTGTTTGGATAGAAAAGAAATGACCTCAATTTAAAAAAAGAATCTGAAATAACTAGAGAAACATAATTGTTCTATTATAGGGAATAATTTTAGATGTGCTGGAATTATCAAGTAAAGTTAAAAATTTTCTTTGCTTTTCTACTAGGAAGGCAGGAATGTGTATGGTATACAGGCATACTTTGGAGATAGTATGAGTTCGGTAGTATGGGTTCAGTTCCAGACCACCAGAATAAAGTGAATATTGCAGTAAAGTGATTCAAATGAGTTTATTTCCTGGTACATATAAATGTTATGTTTATACTGTAGTCTATGAAGCGTGCTATAACATATCTAAAAAAATGTACATACCTTAATTAAAAAATACTTTATTACTAAAAAATGCTAACTGTTGTCTGAACTTTTAGTGAGTTGTAATCTTTTTGCTGGTGGAGGATCTTGCCTCAAGATTGAATAGCTGCTGAGTGATCGGGGTGGTGGTTGCTGAAATTTGGGATAGCTGTGGCATTTTCTTATAAAAAGGCAATAATGAAGTTTACCACATCAATTGGCTCTACCTTTTATGAACAATTTCTCTGTAGCATGAGATGTTGTTTGATACCATTTACCCCCAGTAGAACATCTTTCAAAATTGGAAACAATCCTCTCAAACCCTACGGTGCAATTTTAGCAAATAAATTTACTATATTTATGTAATATTCAAAATCCTTTGCTGTTATTTTAGCAATATTAAAAGCATCTTCAGCAGGAGCAGTTTCTATCTCAAGAAACCATTTTCTTTGCTCATCCATAAGAAGCAACTCGTCCTCAGTTAAAGTTTAATCATGAGATTGTAGCAATCCAGTCACATCTTCAGGTTCCACTTCTAATTCTAGTTTTCTTGCTATTTCCACCACATCTGCTGTTACTTCCTCTATTGAAATCTCGAGCCCCTCTAACTCATCCATAAGAGTTGGAATCAACTTTTTTCCAAACTCCTGTTAATGTTGACATTTTTACCTCTTCCCATAAATCATGAATGTTCTTAATGGCATTTAGGACAGTGCATCCTTTCCAGAAGGTTTTCAATTTACTTTACCCAGATCATCAAAGGAATCATTGTCTATAGTAGCTACAGCTTTACTAAATATATTTCTTAAATGCTTGAAAATCAAAGACTTGGAAGTCTTTTTTAAAGACTTGAAAATTAGGGCACCTGGGTGGCTCAGTGGGTTAAGCCTCTGCCTTCGGTTCAGGTCATGATCTCGGAATTCTGGGATCAAGTCCCACATCAGGCTCTCTGCTCGGCAGGGAACCTCCTTCCTCTTCTCTCTCTCTCTGCCTGCCTCTTTGCCTACTTGTGATCTCTGTCAAATAAATAAAATATTTAAAAATAAATAAATAAAGACTTGAAAATTAAAATTACTGCTTGATCCTTGGGCTTCAGAATGGGTGTTGCATTAGCAGGCATGAAAACAACATTAATTTCATTGTACATTTCTATTATAACTCTTGGTGACCAGGTGCATTGTTGATGAGCAGTAATAGTTTGAAAGGAATCTTTTTTTCTGAGCAATAAGTCTCCACTATGGGCTTAAAATCAGTAAACCGTATTGTAAGCAGATGTGCTATCATTCAGGCTTCTCAGTTCCATTTTTTGAGCACAGGCAGAGTGGCTTTGGCATAATTCTTAAGGGCCGTAGGATTCTCTGAATGGTCAGTGAGCCTTGAATTCAGCTTAAAGTCACCAGATGCATTAGCCCCCAGTTAGAGAGGTAGCCTATTCTTTGAATCTTTGAAAGCCAGGCACTGACTTCTCTCTAGCTGTAAAAATACTAGATGGCTCTTTCTTTCAGTGCAAGGCTATTTTGTCTACTATTGTTTAGTGTAGTTACCTTCCTTACTTATCTTAACTAGATCTTTTGGAGAACTTGCAGCCTCTGTATCAGAACTTGCTGCTTCACCTTGCACTTTTATGTTATGAGGAAGGCTTTCCTTGAACCTCACAAATCAGCCTCTGCTAGCTTCAGACTTTTCTTCTGCAGCATCCTCACCTTTCTCAGCCTCATAGAATTGAAGTGTTCATAGAATGTGAAGTGTTAAGGTCGTCCTCTGTTTTAGGCTTAAGAGAATGAGGTAGTTGGTTTTATCTGTTCAGTTCACTGAAAGTTTTGTTATATTGGCAATAAGGCTGTCTCACTTATCGTTTGTGTGTTCACTGGAGTAACACTTTTCACTCCTCAGGGCTTTTCCTTTGCATTCACAATTTGGCTGTTTGGTGTAAAAGGCTTAGCTTTGGCTTCTTTGGGTTTTGTTTTGTTTTGTTTTAATTTATTTATTTGTCAGAGAGAGCAAGCGAGAGAGCACACGCAGACAGAGTGGCAGGCAGAGGCAGAGGGAGAAGGAGAAGCAGGCTCCCTGCCGAGCAAGGAATCCTATGTGGGACTCGATCCCAGGACGCTGGGATCATGACCCGAGCCGAAGGCAGCTGCTTAACCAACTGAGCCACCCAGGCGTCCCTTCTCTTGGGTTTTGACATGCCTTCCTTACTAAGCTTAATCATTTCTAGCTTTTGATTGAAAACGACATACATGTGACTCTTCCTTTTACTTGAACACCTAGATGCCATTGTAGGGCCCAATTGTCAGTATTATTATCTGACCCAATGTCAGTATTGTTGAATCTCAGGGAATAAAGAGATTGGAGGAGAGAGAGAGAGAGAGGGGAGCAGCTGGTAAAGCAGTCAGAATACATATCTGTTGATTAAGGTTGCCATGTTGTATGGGCACAGTTTGTGGCACCCCAAAACAGTACAGTAGTAACATCAAAGATCATTGATCACAGATCACCATAACAAATATAATCATAATGAGAGTAATTGAAATATTGTGAGAATTACCATAGTGTGACACAGAGACTTGAAGGGATCAAATGCTTTTGGAAAAATAACACTGGTAGACTTGCTTGATGAATGGTTGCCCCAAGCCTTTAATTTGTAAAGAAACACAACATCTGCAAAGAACAGTAAGGCAAAGTGCAATAAAATGAGGTATGCCTATATTTTAGAATGCTTCTCTTTAAGAGTGATTAAATGTATTTAAAGTTTGACATTTGAAATGGTAAATATCGGTTACTTAGAAAATTAAGTTACGTCAAATACTTTGTTTCCTAAAAACTACATAAATAAGGTATTTTATTTTTTAACTTTTCGTTAGGATGACTTGATGAAAATAAGATTTACAAATACCTATTCATTAGGTTGACTATCTTTTGTCTGTGATCAGTGAACTATGCTATGTTAGACTCTAAATGTCAACTAAATAAATAGTCAATGATTATGTTAAGTGCAGTGAATGTGAAAGCAGCCTTTGTAAATTCTTAGGTCTCATATAGAGTTTATGCTTAGCCATCACCTTTAAAGCTATGTTGTTCTACTATATCCCTTAAAGAAGGACAGGTGAATACAAGAGGCCATATATGAGCCAAATGAGTTGACTTAAGGCAGAGAGGACTAAGGATAGATGAATCGACGTGGGCACTGAGGGTTGGGTGGAATATAGTAATAGCTAAGAATATGCAATTTTGTGGTCTCATCAAGTGCTGCTCTTCTCAGCTTTTACTGCCAATCCCAATGTTTTTTTGAAGTCTTTCTCCTATCTGTCATCTGCTTAGGCACATAATAAATATTTATTAAATATTTGTGGAAATATTAAAAACTGGGGAGTTTGAGTATAGTGTGGGAAGCGTTTTTAAATTTTTAAGTTAGGAGTATCAACTGAGTAGACTTACTATGTTTTAGGAAAATGATTTAATATGAATTGACATGGAAAGATTAGAAAGACAACTCAGAAAGCTATTATAATTTAAATGAGAGATGTGTGCAAGTTACAAGACTTTTAAAGGGGAAGACTGTGAGAAACAATATAGATATAAATTCAGCATTGTTGACTGATGAGTACCTAGATTGGGACTTTATTAAAAAGGAGAGGAGTCAGAGGTGATCCTGAAATTTCTAGCATGAAAGTTTATGATTCATTAACCAAGATGAAAAGCAACTGTCAAAGTAGGAATGAAAATGAATAAAATGGGTTGCGTTTGAATATGTTCATTGTATGTTGACTATGGGATATCGACTTAGAAATCCATCAGAAAACTGGTAATAGACCATTTCTAGTTTTATTTATCTACTATTCATGTGTGAGAGATGAGGCCTAAGGAATATATAGATATGAGCTGACATCATTAATATAGATAATGTCTCCAAGGGAGGTAACTGCAGGAAGAAGACTGCTAAAAACTGAAATGTGGGGGAACATGTAAAATTGGGCAGTAGAAGGGGACCCAGTGAAGGAAGTTGGAAACTAAGTTTCCAACAAGACAAAGGATGGAATAATTTCAGTGATAGCAATTAACACAAACGTCCCCACTGATTCTTTTTTTCTTTTACAAAACTCTAATTTCATGAGTAATGCATTATGTTATTTTTGAAAATTACGGAAAGAGTTTTTTCAAAGGTAGAAAGTGAAAAATAAATGCCTCTTTCCTAATTGCATTCTTCCCTGTACTAGTAAATGTTGTTTCTTTTGCATCTTTCTAATCATTTTTCTTATTTATGCAAGTATTATTGTATTCCTACCATTTCAAATGCAAAAGTTTTCCCATTTTAATGTTTCTAAAATTAAGATGTCTAACAGTTGATGTGTATGTTAATGGATTTTTAAATAAGTGAATAAATTTAGTCATTCCCAAAACACTTTTATATTGATTCGAGTCTTCCCATTGATACATACAATTCTTTTTTAGAAATTTTTATTAATTATTTTTATTAACATATAATAGATTCTTTGTCCCAGGGGTACAGGTCTGTCTGTGAATCATCAGGCTTACACACTTCACAGCACTCACCATAGCACATACACTCCCCAATGTCCATAACCCATCCACCTTATCCACACACCCCCTCCCCTTAGCAACCCATAGTTTATTTTGTGAGATGAAGAGTCTCTTATGGTTTGTCTCCCTCCTAATCCCATCTTGTTTCATTTTTTCCTTCCCTACCCCCCAAACCCTAATCTGCCTCTCAAATTCCTCATATCAGGGAGATCATATGATAATTGTCTTTCTCTGATTGACTTATTTCGCTCAGCATAATATCCTCTAGTTCCATCCACGTCATTGCAAATGGCAAGATTTCATTCTTCTGATGGCTGTATAGTATTCATTTCTATATATATACCACATCTTCTTTATCCATTCATCTGTTGATGGACATCTAGGTTCTTTCCATAGTTTGGCTATTAGGGACATTGCTGCTATAAACATTTGGGTGCACATACCCCTTCGGATCACTACATTTGTATCTTTAGGGTAAATACCCAGTAGTGCGATTGCTGGGTCATAGGGTAGCTAGCTCTATTTTCAACTTTTTGAGGAACCTCCATGCTGTTTTCCAGAGTGGATGCACCAGCTTGCATTCCCACCAGCAGTGTAGGAGGGTACCCATTTCTCCGCATCCTCTCCAACAGCTGTCATTTCCTGATTTGTTAATTTTAGCCATTCTGACTGGTGTGAGGTGGTATCTCATTGTGGTTTTGATTTGTATTTCCCTGATGCCGAGTGATGTGGAGCACTTTTTCATGTGTCTGTTGGCCATTTGGATGTCGTCTTTGCAGAAATATCTGTTCATGTCTTCTGCCCATTTCTTGATTGGATTCTTTGTTCTTTGGGTGTTGAGTTTCCTAAGTCCTTTACAGATTTTGGATACTAGCTCTTTATCTGATATGTCATGTGCAAATATCTTCTCCCATTTTGTCAGCTATCTTTTGGTTTTGTTGACTGTTTCCTTTGCTGTGCAAAAGATTTTGATCTCGATGAAGTCCCAATAGTTCATTTTTGCCCTTGCTTCCCTTGCCTTTGGCGATGTTTCTAGGAAGAAGTTACTGCGGCTGAGGTCGAAGAGGTTGCTGCCTGTGTTGTCCTCAAGGATTTTGATCGATTCCTGTCTCACATTGAGGTCTTTGATCCATTTTGAGTCTATTTTTGTGTGTGGTGTAAGGAAATGGTCCAGTTTTTATTCTTCTGCATGTGCCTGTCCAGTTTTCTCAACACCATTTGTTGAAGAGACCGCCTTTTTTCTATTAGACAATTCATTCCTGCTTTCTTGAAGATCAGTTGACCATAGAGTTGAGGGTCTGTTTCTGGGCTCTCTATTCTGTTCCATTGATCTATGTGTCTATTTTTGAGCCAGTACCATACTGTCTTGATGATTACAGCTTTGTAATAGAGCTTGAAGTCTGGAATTGTGATGCCACCAAATTTGGCTTTCTTTTTCCTGTGCCTATTTGGGGTCTTTTCTGATTCCATATAAATTTTAGGATTATTTATTCCATTTCTTTGAAAAAAATTGATATTGATAGGGATTGCCTTAAATGTGTAGATTGCTTTAGGTAGCGTAGATATTATCACAATGTTTGTTCTTCCAATCCATGAGCATTCTTTGTCTCTTCCTCAATTTCTTCCATGAGTACTTTATAGTTTTCTGAGTACAGATTCTTCCTCCCTTTGGTTAGATGTCTTGCTAGGTATCTTATGGTTTTGGGTGTAATTGTAAGTGGGATCGGCTCCTTAATTTCTCTTTCTTCTATCTTGGTGTTGGTCTATAGAAATGCAACTGATTTCTGTGCATTGATTTTATATCTTGACACTTTACTGAATTCCTGTACAAGTTCTAGCATTTTGGAGTGGAGTCTTTTGGGTTTTCCATGTAAAGTGTCATATCATTTACAAAGAGTGATAGTTTGACTTCTTCTTTGCTGATTCAGATGCCTTTAATTTCTTTTTGTTGTCTGATTGTTGAGGCTAGGACTTCTAGTACTATGTTGAATAGTAGTGGTGATATTGGACATCCCTGCCATGTTCCTGATCAAGCAGAAAAGCTCTCAGTTTTTCCTCATTGAGAATGATATTTGCAGTGGGTTTTTCATAGATGGCTTCGATGATATTGAGGAATATACCCTCTATCCCTACACTTTGAAGAGTTTTGGTTAAGCGGCTGCCTTCGGCTCGGGTCATGATCCCAGGGTCCTGGGATCGAGTCCCACATCAGGCTCCTTGCTTGGCAGGGAGCCTGCTTCTCCCTCTGCCACTCTGTCTGCCTGTGCTCACTTGCTCTCTCTCCCTCTGTCTCTGACAAATAAATAAATAAAATCTTAAAAAAAAAAAAAAAAGAAAGGATGCTGTACTTTGTTAAATGTTTTTTCAGCATCTATTGAGAGTATCATATAGTTCTTGTTTTTTATTTTATTAATGTATCACATTGCTTGATTTGCAGATGTTGAACCAACCTTGCAGCCCAGGAATAAATCCCACTTGGTCATCGTGAATAATCCTTTTAATGTACTGTTGGATCCTATTGGCTAGTATTTTGGTGAGAATTTTCACATCTGTGTTCATCAAGGTAATTGGTCTGTAATTCTCTTTTTTGATGGGGTCTTTGTCTGGTTATGGGATCAAGGTAATGCTGGCCTCAAAAAATGAGTTTGGAAGTTTTCCTTCTTTTTCTATTTTTTGGAACAGTTTCAGAATAGGTATTAATTCTTCTTTAAATGTTTGGTAGAATTCCCCTGGGAAGCTGTCTGGCCCTGGGCTCTTGTTTCTTGGGAGATTTTTGTTGACTCCTTTGATCTCCTTACTGGTTATGGGTCTGTTCAGGTTTTCTGTATCTTCCTGGTTCAGTTTCAGTAGTTTATATGTCTGTAAGAATGCATCCATTTCTTCCAGATTGTCAAATTTGCTAGAGTTGTGATCGCTCCTCTTTCATTAATGATTTTACTTGGGTCCTTTTTCTTTTCTTTTTGATAAGTCTGGCCAGGGGTTTATCAATCTTATTAATTCTTTCAAAGAACCAGCTCCTAGTTTCGTTGATCTGTTCTACTGTTCTTTTGATTTCTATTTCATTGATTCCTGCTCTGATCTTTATTATTTCTCTTCTGCTGCTGGCAGAGAGAGAGGGGTAGAATGTATATTGGAGCAAATTATAATAGAGAATTTCCCTAATTTGGGAAAGGGAATAGGCATCAACATCCAGGAGGCACAGAGAACCCCTCTCAAAATCAATAAAAATAGGTCCACACCCTGTCATCTAATACTAGAACTTACTCGTCTTAGTGACAAAGACAAAATCCTGAAAGCAGCTTGGGACAAGAAGTCTGTAACATACAAGGTAGAAATATTAGATTGGCAGCAGACTTATCCACAGAGACCTGGCAGGCCAGAAAGGACTGGCATGATATATTCAGAGCACTAAATGAGAAAAATATGCAGCCAAGAATACTATATCCAGCTAGGCTGTCATTGAAAATAGATGGAGAGATAAAAAGCTTCCAGGAAAAACAAAAACTAAAAGAATTTGCAAACATCAAACCAGTCCTATAGGAAATATTGAAAGGGGTCTTCTAAGGAAAGAGAGAGCCTAAAAGTAGTAGTCCAGAATGGAACAAAGACAATATACAGTAACAGTCACCTTACAGCAACACAACAGCACTAAATTCATATCTTTCAATAATTATCCTGAATGTAAGTGGGCTAAATGCCTCAATCAAAAGACACAGGGTATCAGGATGGATTAAAAAAAACAAGACCTATCAATATGCTGTCTACAAGAAACTCATTTTAGATCCAAAGACACCTCCAAATTTAAAATGAGGGGTTGGAAAACAATTTACCACGCTAATGGACATCAAAAGAAAGCTGGGTTGGCAATTCTTATATCAGATAAATTAGATTTTAAGCCAAAGACTATAATAAGAGATGAGGAAGGACACCATATCATACTCAAAGGGTCTGTCCAACAAGAAGATCTAACAATTTTAAATATCTATGACCCTAACATGGGAGCAGCCAACTATATAAGCCAATTAATAACAAAACCAAAGAAACACATCAACAGTAATACAATAATAGTAGGGGACTTTAACATGCCCCTCACTAAAATGGACAGATAATCCAAGCAAAAGATCAACAAGGAAATAAAGGCCTTAAATAACACACTGGACCAGATGGACATCACAGATATATTTAGAACACTCCATCCCAAAGCAACAGAATACACACTTTTCTCTAGTGCAAACAAACATTCTCCAGAATAGATCACATCCCAGATCACAAATCAGGTCTCAACCAGTACCAAAAGATTGGGATCATTACCTGCATATTTTCAGACCACAATGCTCTGAAGCTAGAACTCAATCACAAGAGGAAAGTTGGAAAGAACTCAAATGCAGGGAGGCTAAAGAGCATCCTACTAAATAATGAATGGGTCAACAGGACATTAAAGAAGAATTGAAAAAATTCATGATCGCTTTCTGTAGAGTTCTGGAGGATGGGAATGAAAATGGCGGCCTCCCAGTCTCCGAGGAGCCAAGAGCTCGGGTCCCCACTCCTCAGTGTGCCCTCAAAGAAAAAGCATCAATCTCTCCCGTCTCCCTGGTCTCCTGCCACTCTCTGGGCTCACCCGGCCTGACCAAGCATTTCAGTCTCTGGCACACAGCCCCGTTTGAAATCTCCAAACCCAGCAGATTTCCTGCCTCCAGAGGAGGAGGGTGATTCTCCCTGGCCCTGCCACTTGTGGGGTCCCTGCTTAAAGAGCAATGGCCTGCCTGTGCTGCCATCATGGTTTAAGGTAACCCCGAGCTGAGAGTTCACTCCTTGGCTCTGTCTCTGTAGTCAACTTCCCTGCTCCAATACATGGGAGCACTACTGCACTCAGACACCCCCGATCTTTCTCTGACCCCACAGGTCCTGAGACCACACTGTCCCTTGAGGGATCTACTCCCACTTAGCCTCTGGAGCAATGTCCCTCAGTGGAGCAGATTTCTAAAAGTTCTGATTTTGTGCTCCACTGTTCTGTTGCTTACCAGGAACCATTCCCTCCCCCTGAGGTCTATCTTCCCGTCACTTCAGATTCACTTCTCCGCACCTCCTACCTTCCAGAAAGTGGTCGATTTTCTGTTCCTAGAATTGCTGCTCTTCTTCTCTTTGATCTCCTGTTGAGTTTGTAGGTGTTCGGAATGGTTTGATAACTATCTAGCTGAACTGCTACCTGATGTCGTTTCAGTCTGCTACTCCTCCAACATCTTATCTCTCTTGATACATACAATTCTTATAAATCACAACTCACATGATTCAGTCATATGATCAAAGTCAAAAGAGCAATCTATGAAGCTTAAATAAATTTTTAAAAACAATATTTTCTTGTCTTGGGTTTCATGAGCAATATTTTAGAAATACTTATTACAATTCCCATTATCAGTTTTTATATTCATTCCTCAAACGCTGCGCACATCACAGCTGTCTCTATAATTTCCCCAGATCTTTCCATTTTGTAATCATCTACCCTCACCATATGTATCTCTGTTTTCTTCCACCCGAATTATTTTCATCTTAATCACGTTACTGGAGGAACTATGTGGCTAAAGAATATTACCTGTATGAGTTTCATGTTCTGTAATGTTTTTTACATATGTATATATCTCTGTATCTCTCTGTATATACAAATATAAATTTCTGGCATGTAATTCCATTAAATTATGGTAAAAAAAAAACGAGGCAACAGGGTGGCTCAGTTGTTAAGCATCTGCCTTTAGCTAGATTACAGTAAAAAATAATCTGTAAGGATTTCTTTTTTTCTTTTGCATACTTTAAGGCTGTACGTGAGTTTGTGTGCACATACATACACATGCATGTGAGTAGTTTATAACTGGAAAGATTTGTAACTATATGGTGTTAGAACATGCTTTTTAGTGGAGCCTCGGTGGCTCAGTTGGTTACATGTCTGCCTTAGCTCAGGTCATGCTCCCAGGGTCCTGTCTTCCTCTCCCACTCCCCCTGCTTGTGTTCTCTCTCTCACTATGTCTCTGTCAAATAAATAAATAAATAAATCTTAAAAAGAAGAACATGCTTTTTAAATTTAAGATGCTATTGAAATACAAATATTTATATATATACATATATATATATATAAAATTAGTATCTTTCATCAATATGAGGCACTTTTTTAAAAGTTTGACATCTCTGAATACAGGTTATGTTTTGCCATTTCTAGCATCTTAGACTCTATGAAAAAATAGCAATTAATTCTTTCTCTTAGTTGCATTTCATAATTTTTTTTAACCATTCCCTTATTTATATGCTAGGATTTTTGTTGTTGATTTTTATGTGTTGGGGGAGGATTTTTTTTGTGTTTAGCTTTTTGCTATTACCAGAAATGGCTTAATGAACATTCTTTTTCTACCTTAAGTGTTTATTTCACTTTATGTAAGTCTTATAAGCTATATTGTGAATTTGCATACATTATGAAAAGGAATAGTGGTTAATACATGTTTTTTGCTGTTTTTGAAACTATTCTCTGTATTGCAGTTACAGTCATCTTTCTAAAAGGTAAATGTGATCATCACAAATAAGTAATGTCAGATGTAAATTCTCTTTTTTTTAATTAATTAATTATTTGACAGAGATCACAAGTAGGCAGAGAGGCAGGCAGAGAGAGAGAGGAAGAGAAGCAGGCTTCCCGCTGAGCCGAGGGCCCGATGCGGGGCTCGATCCCCACATGATCCCAGGTCCCATGATCCCAGGACCCTGAGATCATGACCTGAGCCGAAGGCAGAGGCTTTAACCCACTGAGCCACCCAGGCGCCCCCAGATGTAAATTCTTATGATACTCCCTCTGCTTAAAATATAATTTTACTTTCCCAATATGACTCAATGCTGGTGTCATCTTGAAAGACATTCTTCAGCCTCCAGGATGTCTCCAGCAAAGCTAAATAGCCCCATATACTTAGCTCCTTTCAACATCTATCATATTTTACTACAGATGCCTTATTAATTTTTCTATCTCTTCTACTAGGCTTCTTTAAGGTCTGGGACTCTGTAGGTATAAGTAGTAGCTTTCACTTAGGTCAGTAAATATTAAAGGAATGAATCATGCTGTGAAATCTCTTTAAAATATTTCTAAATATTTTTTAAAGATTGACTATGAAAATTTTTTTGCTATACTGAATAAGAAAGTAAAAGGAAGTTTAACAAGCAAGATGATCAGCTTAAAAGAAAATGAAAAATGTGTTGACATTATATGTACATGCTTTCTTCCCTTTTTAGCCATGCTAAGAGAAAGCAGTAACTAAAATAAAATCTGTTCAAGGACTTTGTAGCCTACTCAACTGGGTGTGGGGAATTATAGGTTAAGAATTTGGTACCTTAGAAAGGAAAAATGACTAAAAGTTCTGAATGGAGAAATATAATTTTAGTTATTAGATGGCTAAATATTACTTTCCATATTGATAACCAGAGTGTTTATGGTATCTTTCACTATACGTAGTCAGTGCTTCATCCTAGGTGTTTCCTTCCCATGTTCCACACGTGCCAAAAAGAACAAAACAGACAAAGCAGTCTTTTGTACTTACATTTCAGTGAAGATATGAATTACATTGCATGATTTGTATGAATTACAGCCTGAAGAGGATACCTCTAAC
Organism: Mellivora capensis; assembly: GCA_004024625.1. NCBI lineage: Eukaryota > Metazoa > Chordata > Mammalia > Carnivora > Mustelidae > Mellivora > Mellivora capensis. The sequence goes on along the minus strand of PISX010008869.1, from coordinate 5,500 downwards.
CTGGGCTATTTTAATAATAGGGACAATGATAATACTATTTTTCCCCCTAGCTGATTATACTTAAATAGCAGTTGACAATCTCTTATCCAACATGAGTGTGTGATGGATGGCAGTCACATATATAACACATTCCTTACTCAAAAAAGTATGTCAGAATGCACTTACTTGAAAGGGAGTGAGAAAGAGAATACAACTTACAGTATAAGGGTATATTGAATGCTTCTTACATTAAGAATAAATAAAATTATTTTGCAAACTTTGGTACTTATTAGTAAAGACTTATTGTGAAATCTTAGTTGAAAAACCATACTTTAAAAAGCATGTCTCTATATATATTACTTTACATAAATATAACATATATAATATGTATATTATGAATCCTTACAATAACCTTGTATTTTTGGTAGAAAAAGTTCTGACATCCTGAAGTTCAATGACAAACAGTTGTCTAAGGTTACACATTACGTAGGCTTGGAGCAGAAACTAAATCCCATTTCTTGCTTCTTGGGTTTGCCCTTTTTCCTTTATACCACCTTGTTATGCAATGGACTGAAAATGACAATCAGCACAAAAAAATAATGCATAACTTTTCATATACATAGAATCAGTTATATACATACATGCTTGTATTACCAAGTCACTTTAAATACCTAAAAACTCTTCTACCACCAGCAAATATGTAAAGCTACACTTCCACCTCTGTGTTACAAAAACCTTACTTAAGATTAATGGATTTTGTGTGTGTAAAATGTTTGCACTTATCCTTATTCATGATACCAGCACAATTTATGTTTCTTTAACAAAAAAGTTCTGGCATCAGATTGAATGTTTTCCATCAGCACAATTTAAGATTTCACACAAAGTTCTCATAAAAGTTGAATCTTTAGCTCTATTTCTTTAGCTAGCAATTTCATATTGCTTTTTGTCAGTTTTATAATGATTTCCAAAATGCCTTTACTCATCCAGCCCCAATTTTAAGGATCTTCCACTCCAGAAGAATTAAAAGCAGCAAAGAACTATTAATAGGCCTTAACAGGAAAGTAGAATACAAACTATGGCTGAAGGAAACCTAAGGAACTTCTTAACCAAAATAGTGACTCAACTCATAGTCTTATGTCTAAAAAGATAGGCTCAGTGGAAATACAGCTGATACATTGTATAAAGAAGGTTGTTAGGGGGCGTTTAGGTGGCTTAGTCAGTTGGATGTTCCGCTCTTGATTTCAGCTCAGGTCATGAGGCTCTATGCTCAACGTGGAGTCTGCTTGAGATTCTCTCTGTCTCTCTCTTTCTCTGACCTCCCAACTCCTCTCTCTAAAATAAATAGATTTTTTTTTTAAAAGAAGGTTGTCAGTATATTTAAAATATCACTGAGCATTAGCAAAAAGGAACATTTCATTGTTCGTAAGTTTTAAACATATGGCAATTGATTAAAATATTGAAATTTAGGGGAAGAACTCGTTAGTTCTACATCCACTTTTTTGTGACTGTATACTACAAAAATTGAGAACTCAGACATTATAAATATATTTTAGTGGATAATTGAATAGGTAAATGCAGAATATGCTATCCATAGATAATTTATTGTTAAGCAATATGAGACTTTAAATTCTTTTTACTTTCTGTACTAACTTCTCTCATTATTTTATGCCATTTTGAAATTTGGACTACCTCCCTAATTGACACTTTCAAAAATTTTAAGTTAATAATATTTTTTTCATTATTGAAATATTTGTGATTCAAATACAGTTTTCAAATTTAAGTAATTTTGTGGCATTGCAGACATTTTAGTGGCTTCTATAAGCTTTGAAACAACTTTGTTATAGAACCATGGATCTGGAAACAAAGTCTTTAAACATATATGGAAAAAATATTTTTAAATCACATGCATTTATTTTTATTTTTATTTTTATTTATGTACTTACTTATTTGAGAGAGAGAGAGAGAGAGTGCATGCACACAAGCAGGGGTCAAGGGAAGGACCAAGGAGAGAGGGAGAAGCAGACGCCCCTCTGAGTGTGGAGCCAACCATGGGGCTTGATCCCAGGACCCTGAGATCATGACTTGAGCCAAAGGTGGACGCTTAACCAACTGAGCCACCCAGGTGCCCTGTGTTTTTTGTTTATTTTTAATTGAAGTTTAGTTAATACACAAAGTAACATTAGTTATAGGTATACAACATAGTGATTCAACAAGTCTCTACATTATGCTATGCTAATCACAAGTGTAGCTACTATCACCATATAACACTATTATAATATCATTGAATGTATTCCTTATGCTGTACCTTTTATCTTCATGACTTATTCATTCCATACCTGGAAACCTGTATCTCCTACTATCCTTCACCCATTCTGCACATACCCCACCCACCATCCCTCTGGCAGCATCAGTTCTCTGTACTTATGGGTCTGTTTCTGCTCTTTCTTTATTTGTTTTGTTTTTTACATTCCCTATATCAGTGAAATTATATAGTATTTGTTATTGTTGGACTTATTTCACTTAGCATTATATCCTCTATGTCCACTCCTATTGTCGCCAGTGGCAAGATATCATTCTTGCTATGGCTGAGTAATATTTCATTACACACACACACACACACACACACATACACACATACACACACATCTTTATCCATTCATCTATCAATGGACCCTTGGGTTGCTTCCCTATTTTGACTATTATAAATAACGCTGCAATAAACAGAAATGCATATGTCTTTTCAAATTAGTGTTTTCATTTTCTTTGGGTAAATGCCCAGTAGTGGAATCACTGGGTCATATGGTATTTCTATTTTTAATTTTTTAAAAAACCTCCATGCTGTTTTCTACAGTTGCTGCACCAATTTGTGTTCCCCCCAACAATGCACAAGGGTTCCTTTTTCTCCATATCTTTGCCAACACTTGTATTTCTTGTCTCTTTTATTCTCACCATTCTGACAGGTGTGAGGTGATATCTTATTGTGGTTTTAGTTTGTATTTCTTTGTATAGTGATGCTGAGCATCTTTTTATATATCTGTTGGCCATGAGTATTTCTTTTTTTGGAAAATGTCTGTTGTGGGTCCTCTGCCCTTTTTAAAATCAGATTGGCTTTTTTGGTATTGAGTTATTTAAATTCTTTATTTATTTTGGATATTACCCCTCTTGGATATATTGCAAAAACCTTCTCCCATTCAGTAGGCTGCCTTTTTGTTTTGTTTCCTTTACTGTTCAAAAGCTTTTTATTTTGGTGCAGTCCCAATAGTTTATTTTTGCATTTGTTTCCCTTGCCTTAGGAGATATATCTAGAAAAATGTTGTGATGACTGATATCAAAGAAATGACTGCCCGTGTCGTCTTCTATGAGTTTTGTGGTTTTGGGTCTCCCATTTAGGTCTTTAGTCCATTTTGAGTTTATTATTGTGTTTCTACAGTGTAAGAAAGTGGTCCTCTTTATTCTTCTGCAAGTAGATGTCTGGTTTTCTGAGCACCATTTGTTGAAGAAACTGTCTTCTCCCCTATATCCTTGCCTCTTTGGTTGTAAATTAATTGACCATGTAAGCATGGGTTTATCGCTGAGCAAAACCCATGCATTTTGGCCTAAAAGAGAAGACAATAACTATTATTACTATTTAAAAAATGTTAATACACAATTCTGGTAAAATGCTAATATAACTTTTAGCCAAATTGATTAAATAAACTTTGTCTTTTGGTTTCTTCTGACAGCTCAATTCTATATGATATATTATCAGCACTGTACTTCTTGATGTTGACACAATATAGCAATGACCCTTTACACCTCAAATGCCTCTAGAGTATCATTATTTTACAGATTGGTACAGTAAGTGATGAACAAAGTCAATGAAACCATGCAAAAATTTTTTTGATATATTGCTTAGTATGACAGGAATATGTCTGTTTGTTACCATACAAATATCTTGAAAAAGCATGTAAAATTTTTCAACAAATTTAAAATGTTTGTATGAGATTGTCCAATTGAAGACATGAGATACGTAACATAAAGAAAATCACTCCTGATCTGGAGAGATAAGTCTGTGTATTAAAGCAGAAAAATAGTGGTGTTAAATCTGAATCTCTGATCAAAAGCTCCAAGGATGGACCTGCTAAATTACAGACTTTTATTTGCTGTCTAGCTCTTTCTCGTGTAGCATGCTCTAGGGTGAGTAGCAGCAGGAATTTACTCACTAAATGTTGGTTAATGATTGGCCTGGGAAAGGTTGGGGATAATATATATTAAATTTTAGAAAGTTCTCCAAAATGATTAGAGTCCAAATAGTTTGGGTACTTTTTTAAGTGAACTTCACTTACCTAAAAACTGCATTCATCCATAACATAAGAGATGAATGAGAAGTTCTTTGTCCTAAAATGCAACGTAGAGGTCATTCAAAAGGACTTATTTTGTTGCTGTTTTCTTATAGAGGATTTATGAGTCAAGTTATATTAACTAATTGCAATGGTCACTTTTGTTCATATTCTGTAACAGAAATTAATTAGAACTTATTGGTGAAAAGACTGTTGATTTTACTATTTTTACAAACATTAGACTGAGACTTTTGAGATCAGGGACTGTCTCTTGGTCATCTTTGTATTACCAACATCTAGATGCTCTGTGTGACATGTAATGAGTATTCCATAAATCATCAATGAATGAACAAAAGAATGGCCCCTTTGTTTGTAGATAATATAGAAAATCTATTTTAACTTGTAAGAGTATTTTATTTCTAATGTAGCTTCTGGTTATACCTGTTTATTATAAAAGATGATTTTTATTCTTAGAATGGATTTTCTTAAAAATGAAAATTCTTGGGCTTAGGCCCCAGTTTTTCTAATTCACTAGATCTGGGAAAAGGCTGAGGAATCCATGTGTTATTATTAATAAGCACTGTAGGTGATTATTTTACAGATATTAAGTGAGCCATACTGAGAAACACTGTACCCAAACCTGTGCCTGGGTCATACTAGAACTACCACAGCCATTTTCTTTTCCCAATTTATAGAAAACCTAACGTTTATTTTTCAAGTGTAATATTGGTATTATTTTACCCCAGTGTCAGATAATGTGGTGTTGGACAAATGTGGATCCTGGACCACCAACACAGCATCAGCTGAGTGATTTAATAAAGCATTCTGATGCAGGATCTAACACCAGATGCAGGCTGTGGGGATGGGGCCATGTAGTCCAGCAATCTAACAGACCAATTCAAGTCGCTTCTGACTTACCTCTAGATTATATTAGGAGTCTATGATTATATAGGATACCATCATAATCATAGGCCTCAAAGATTTCTCTTTTTTCCTCTCTCTCTCTTTGCTTTTGTTTATAAACATATTTTTATCCCCAGGGGTACATGTCTGTGAATCGCCAGGTTTACACACTTCACAGCACTAACCATAGCACATACCCTCCCCAATGTCCATTACCCCACCCCCCTTTCCCTCCCCCTCCCCCCAGCAACCCTCAGTTTGTTTTGTGAGATTAAGAGTCACTAATGGTTTGTCTCCCT
>PISX010008868.1:42290-79186 GCA_004024625.1 Mellivora capensis | reverse complement strand
GGAACAGAATAGAGAGCCCAGAAATAGACCCTCAACTCTATGGTCAACTAATCTTTGATAAAGCAGGAAAGAATGTCCAATGGAAAAAAGACAGCCTCTTCAATAAATGGTGTTGGGAAAATTGGACAGCCACTTGCAGAAAAATGAAATTGGACCATTTCCTTACACCACACATGAAAATAGACTCAAAATGGATGAAGGACCTCAATGTGAGAAATGAATCCATCAAAATCCTTGAGGAGAACACAGGCAGCAACCTATTTGACCTCAGCCGCAGCAACATCTTCCTAGGAACATCGCCAAAGGCAAGGGAAGCAAGGGCAAAAATGAACTACTGGGATTTCATCAAGATCAAAAGCTTTTGCACAGCAAAGGAAACAGTTAACAAAACCAAAAGACAACTGACAGATTGGGAGAAGATATTTGCAAACGACCTATCAGATAAAGGGCTGGTGTCCAAAATCTATAAAGAACTTATCAAACTCAACACTCAAAGAACAAATAATCCAATCAAGAAATGGGCAGAGGACATGAACAGACATTTCTGCAAAGAAGACATCCAGATGGCCAACAGACACATGAAAATGTGCTCCACATCACTCAGCATCAGGGAAATACAAATCAAAACCACAATGATATATTATCACCTCACACCAGTCAGAATGGCTAAAATTAACAAGTCAGGAAATGACAAATGCTGGCGAGGATGCAGAGAAAGGGGAACCCTCCTACACTGTTGGTGGGAATGCAAGCTGGTGCAACCGCTCTTGAAAACAGCATGGAGATTCCTCAAAAAGTTGAAAATAGAACTACCCTATGACCCAGCAATTGCACTACTGGGTATTTACCCTAAATATACAAATATAGTGATCCGAAGGGGCACGTGCACCCGAATGTTTATAGCAGCAATGTCCACAATAGCCAAACTATGGAAAGAGCCTAGGTGTCCATCAACAGATGAATGGATAAAGAAATGTGGTATATGTACACAATGGAATACTATGCAGCCATCAAAAGAAATGAAATCTTGCCATTTGCAATGACGTGGATGGAACTAGAGGGTATCATGCTTAGTGAAATAAGTCAATCGGAGAAAGACAACTATCATATGAAATTCCTGATATGAGGAAGTGGAGATGCAACATGGGGGATTGGGGGGGTAGGAAAAGAAGAAAGAAACAAGATGGGATCGGGAGGGAGACAAACCATAAGTGACTCTTAATCTCACAAAACAAACTGAGGGTTCCTGTGGGGAGGGGGATTGGGAGAGGGGGGTGGGGTAATGGACATTGGGGAGGGTATATGCTATGGTTAGTGCTGTGAAGTGTGTAAACCTGGCGATTCACAGACATGTATCCTGGGGATAAAAATACATTATATGTTTATAAAAAATAAGAAATTTTTAATTAAAAATAAATAAAAGACTGGAGAAGTAATGATTGTCCAGAATCAACTTCCTGTGCATAATTAGGCCAATATATAGTTCCTGAATGTTGAGGGAAAGGATTCTGCTAGCTCAATTAATCACCAAAAATCCTCTAATCATCCTTGGCAATTTTCTCTTATAATATGAAATTGCTTTTGGTAGCAACCAAAAATAGAACACATGTCTTGAATTATGCTTCTTATATAAAATACGGTTTGAGGAAATGATAGCTCAATTGTTTCTAAGCGGAAGGAATTTGAAATGTGTCTCAAAAACATTATCCATAATTTCAAAGTAATAAAGTAATCCCCAACCTGAGATAAGCAAAACAAAACAAAACAAAACAAAACAAACCCAAAAGAAAATAATACTAATTTAATAGTTTGGCAAAGATCAGGGCTCATCACTGAGGATGGACTCTGTAGAGTTGTTCACTTGACCTGTGATTCTGAAGGAAATGGGGCTGAACTAGCCTAATTGTGGTGGAGGCACTGACAGATGCTCTGTGAAGAGAGGAAGTCTACCATGTGTATACCATGGCGGAACTCTCAAGGTTTTATGAGGAATTCAGCAACAACTAAAATTGTTTTCTTCAATACCTTAGTTGGCTAGCTCCAATAAAAATATCCAGCCTGGTCTCTCTGCTAGTTGCCAAATTATTAGTTTGCCCCCAAAATGTACAAACAAGATTTTTTTCTTCTCAGGTCAACTATAACTGTTTTTCTTTTTTGAATTCCCTCACCTCTCTCTCTTTTGATCCAGATTTTTCCTTTGTCCCTTGACTCAGCCTACCAACTCTAACATTTGAATGTACATTTTTTATTCAAAATAATTTTTAAAGTGTACAACACCTAGCTAAGTGTCTCCAAGTTATACCTTGGTTAATTTGGGCTTTGAAACGCTGTTCTTAAAGTAGACTGATCCTTCAAGAACCGGATGAAAGTTACTGAATCCCTTCCCCCAAAATGCAAAGCATCTGTAGACATCAAATTTTACACAGATTCGCAGACTTCCTGAAGCATCCCCTCATTTTAAGTACATAAAGGGAAGAGCCCCTGGCTGATCTAGAGTTATGGACTTTTGCCATGCCATCCACAAAAAGCTGTAGATCCATTTACAGTTCAGATAAATACAGACTTACCCTTGAAGTCATTTACAACCTCTAGCTCTTCCCAGTTCTGCTCTAACATGAAGCCACACCAGAGGCACAATGTCTCAGTATCTGTCATGAGCCTGTCTCAAATACCTGATAAAACCTGCCTCCTTAGAGAATGTGATATGTTTCCATTGTTTTGTGAGCCAACTAATCCTTTGAGTGGATTTTATGGACATGCTTATAACATTGTCAAGACAGTTTTACCCAATAGTTCTGGCTTCCTATGGGATTTTGCCAAATAATAAAGTCAATATTATCGTTCTGTTTCTTTAATCAAGTCTGATTGTGGTAAATCTACTCTGTTTCATATAATTAGAATTGCTTCTTTCAGACTCATCATATGTGAAGTATCATCAAAGCCCAAGAAATTCTCCAAAGAAAAGACAAGATCCTGACTTATCTATCACTGCTTTACCCTTCTAGTTTACCAAATCATCAGCTCGCTGGTGAGATATTTACAAAATTTACATCGGAAACCATCATTTCACGTGCTCAACAATATTATTATACCTTAATGAAGAAGTTCAATAAGTTGGCATTGAATCTGCATTGTGAATACATGTCCATGTTAAAGCCGATATTTATATGAACTCTAAAAATGGAGAAACCTACCTTGCTTGGTAAAGTGAGTAGCTTGAGTGCTTTCTCAGGCTAGTAAAGAATCCTATTTGTTAAAATTAAGTAGATGCTCCATAATCGATGTGAGTCTGTTCTAAATGCTCTTCATTGTCAAACTGAGTCTAGGTCTTAGCTAAGTCACCTTGCATAGGTATTGTGCATCTCGAAGTACCTGATTAAAAACAGCTGGGATAACCACAGTACCAAAAGCCTACAGCTAGATCAACTAGCAAAGCTCAACACTGAAGACTCTCAACATGTCTTGTGACAGCTATTGTCTATATTACCTATGGCTTAACAGTCTTGAAAGATAAAGATGGGGTCTCCCCTCTGGGGAAGATGGCAGGGTTTTTTTAATGACAAGAATGAAAAAAAATCTCCCTTTGGAATAAATTTTGGCAAACTGGCTAGCATCTTCTTTATAAGAATGAGGCTCAAGATTCCTCAGCTGTGACACAGATCCACTCTGGGCACACCATTTAACCTGGCCAGTCTACATCATTCCACAGAACTTGGGAGACAAGGGGAACCACTGAGAATATGGAGCTCAAGCTTCTTTGCTGTAGCAGGAGTAATAAATCCTTTGTCTCTGATCCAGGAATCTCATGTCTTCTGCCAGTATTCTAAAACTGTGGCATACTAACTGGTTAGTTTGCAAGCAGGGTACAATCTCAGGTCCTTCACAGTTCTTGACACTAAGCTAAATAAGCAAAAACAACTGGGATAGAAAATAATATCCAGGGATCTCTGCATCTGATAGGGTAATGAGCCAAACTTATCTTCATGCTTAAAACAATCTCCACACTGAAAATAATAAATGAAAACAATGCTTTTAAGACATTCAGACATCAGGCAGTGTAGCACAAGACAAGGAATAGTTTGCGTTCCCAACAGCCAGAATGTAAAACTCATAATTGACAGAGAGTAGAAGAATATTGTCTCCATAGTGGGATCAAATTATCCTTAGACCAAAGATTACTCTGGACCCACCAATGTCTCAAAAAGATCAAACCGTTTGCAAGTTAACTTAGTGGCATCCTAGTACAAAGCTCAAGAATACTTGTAAGAATACAAAAATATACAGCGTCCAACAAGGTAACATTCATTATGTCTGGCATCCAATCAAAAGTTACCATGCCTTGGAAGGTGCCCGCAGGGGGGAAGAAAGTTACTGTACATGCAAAGCAGCAGAAAAATGAAGATATCCAGGGATATTCTCTCTGTTCAAAATGTGGTTCCCAGACCAGCAGAATCGGTGTCACCTGGGAGCTTGTTAGAAATGCAGAAAAACTGAGGACCCACCTCAGCTCTACTGAATCAGAATCTGCATTTTAATAAGCTCCCCTAGGAGTTAAAATGCACATTAAAATGTGAGACACAGAACTAAAACTCATAGTCAAGGGAGTCTCTCTCCAATTGACTCAGAGGAACTACTTGTTCAGAGACTTCTATGACAAATATGTGGAAAAGGAATATTTATTCCAGATTTCAGATATTTTCTTTCCTAAAAATACCATAAGGTAATACATGCGCTTGTTTTAACAAATTCAATTCTATAATAAGTGTTTTAAATGAAAAGTAATGGTCCCCAAGCCACTTTTCCAATCTGAAGTCTGGCTTCCAAAAGGTGACAATTTTTCTTTTTTATTGTAGCTCTTGTAGTAATTAGCTGTTTAATGCTTAAAAACATACATTAAAATCTCCTGATCTGTCAAATCTGATTCTGGTATGAAATATAAAGATATAAGCTTAATACTATTTCTACTTCCTCTCTCTAGCCTCCCCTAATTTTTGATGGGCATTATACATTTTTACTATAAATTGGCTATTCATTTCTACTGGACACCTATGTAATTTTAAATAATAAATATATAGAAATATTATATCCTTTTTTTAAGATTTTATTTATTTGACAGAGATCACAAGTAGGCAGAGGCAGGCAGAGAGAGAAGAGGAAGCAGGCTCCCCGCCGAGCAGAGAGCCCAATGTGGGGATCAATCCCAAGACCCTGAGATCATGACCTGAGCCAAAGGCAGAGGTTTAACCCACTGAGCCACCCAGGTGCCCCTAGAAATATTATATTCTTTTTCCATGAATTTGTGGCAGTATTTCTGCACTCTCCACGCTGTAGGATAAGGCTACTGGTACCTTCTCTTATCTGTCAGCTCTATCTTCACTTTTATATCATTAAGTTTGATAACATTTACATTCTATTCTGTTTATTAAAGTTTACTATGCTTTGTCTATAAACTGATTATTGAAATTGAAAAAAAAATCACTAGTAGCACTTCCATTATTACAGCTATATACATACCATTTACTGAAAGCTAAGCGGACTAGGATTTGGTATTTGTTATCCTAGTATCCAGGTCACAGGACTTCTCTTATACCCCACTAATTTCTCAAAGCTGCCAATCAGTTTACTTGCTTCATATTTGGATTATGGCTTTCCTACAAAGGTTTCTGTGTGCAAATGTGTGCTTGCTGGCATTTTTTCCTGAGTTCAGATGTGCCTCTATTTTCTCATGTTGAGAAAAGTAATCTGTCTTCTCTACTATATCACAAATGTCTTCCTGTCACTTATTTTAACTCTTAAAATTCTTAATCTACTGCTTGGATTCTACTCCATTCTTCAGCAGATTCTTCCCGATACTTGATTCAAGGTCTGCTGTGTAGCTGATATCCTGAATTTGTTTATAATAGACTTTGGAGTTAATTCTACATTTTTTGAGTCTCTCATCTTTCCTTTTATTGGTTTTCAAATTTGTAGCACTTGAAAAAAAAATCCTCAAGTAACTTCCTTAAAAATACATGACAGAGGTTAATTTTCTGTACCTTTGCATATCAGAAGGGTAATTACCATCAGATCTGAGTGAGTATGGAATTAAAGATCCAAAATAATTTCCATCAGAGGTTTAAAGGTATTGCTCCATGATTTTCTAGTATTGAAGATTGTCAACGAAAAGTTTGATGCCAAATGAGAATTTTTTTTTCCTTTTCTGTTTGTAGGATGTGTGCTTTTACGTTTGGTGTTCTAAAATGAAATGATACAATAATCACAATAGAGTTGTGTGTGCATGGGCACACATGCGTATATGTGTGAATTTTCCCTCACTATACTTTATACATGATGGCTCTTTTCAATCAAAAAACATTTTTTCCCACTATTGGTTTGATAACGTCATCATTTTTTTTTTAAATTTACTTATTTATTCTAAAGAGAGTGAGAGCAAGTGTGAGTCAGGGAAGGGGCAAAGGGAGAGGGAGAGAGAATCTCCAACAGCCTCTCGGCTGAGCAAGGAGCCCAATGATGTGGGGCTCGATGAGGGCTCAATCTCACAACCCTGAGATCATGACCTGAGCTGAAATCACGAGTCGGATGCTTAGCCGACTGAGCCACCCAGGCACCCCATATAATTTCCTCATTTTATCTTCTTCTGTCTATTTGAAATTCTTATTAGGTGGATGTTATGCTGACCTCCATACAGATACTTCCCTCTCTCTCTCATACATTCTCTTTCTTTCCACTCTGGGAGATTTCCTACTTTACTCCCTAATTGCTGACCATGTTCTTGCTCCTTTTGTGTGAATATTTCTAATTTTTAAGAGTACTCGGTTTTGTTTTCATGACATGTTGACCTGGTTTTATCAGTCCTTGTATCTTAGTCTTCCTAAGTATAAAAATCAGAAGTTTGGAATTTATTGTTTATATTTCTTTTAAGCTATAGTTTGCCCTCTGAATTAGCTCTTCTTCCTTGGAGATGTTTTTTCTGCTATACATGTGTCTTTTTTCCTACTACGTCTCTTCTAAATAGGAAGTTTGACCAGGAGCTGTGTTATGTGGACAGGACTTATGACCTGACAGATTTTACTTTTTTTTTTTCTTAAGATTTTTATTTACTTATTTTCTGAGAGAGAGAGAGAGAGAGAGAGAGAGTAAGGCAGACAGAGCACAAGCAGTGGGAGAGGGAAAAGCAGATTCCCTACTGAGCAGGGAGCCTGGTGCGGGGCTCGATCCCAAATCTCAAGACAGATCACGACCTGAGCTGAGGGCAGACACTTAACCAACTGAGCCATCCAGGCACCCCTTACCTTTCACAAAAGGTAAAAAAAGAACTCAAATGTTAGAATTGCAACCCAAACTGCTCCCAGGAAGTTTATTTAATTTCTGTGTAGAAGAATCTTCTGGATTTTCTTGTCAAAGTTTAAATATTGAGTCGTCCACATTCTGCCTGCCAGAGAACAGGAAAAGGCAAAAGGAAGGGAGGTGTGGAAACCAAAGTATTTTTGTTCTAGCAGGCACACTTTTAATTCCCTCATGCCTGTTAACACACTTTTCCATTCTCACCCTCCTATACTGGCCCACGACAAGTCTGGTGCCTTTTGAGGGGTTCTGCCAGACTTATTCTGGCCTCTGGTCCCAACCGAGCTGCATGTACCAGCATGCTCCTCTCTGCTTCATCTTCCAGATAAGAACCGAAATACCCTGTCAGCTGTTGCTCCACTCTCTTCACCACTAAGAATATTCCCTGTCTTAGTCTTTAATATTTTATGGGGATCTCGAGAAGGAAAGGAGGTTGATATGTGTGCTCAATTGGCCATCTTGAATAAGAAGCCGAAACAGGCATATTATATACATTATTTCGCTTAGTGCCGATGTAGCCTCTGACTGCAAGATGAAGTCAATCTTTTCATCAGCTTCTTTTTTTTTTTTAAAGATTTTATTTATTTATTTGACAGACAGAGATCACAGGTAGGCAGAGAGGCAGGCAGAGAGAGAGAGAGGGAAGCAGGCTCACCGATGAGCAGAGAGCCCGGCACGGGGCTCGATCCCAGGACCCTGAGATCATGACCTGAGCCGAAGGCAGAGGCTTAACCTACTGAGCCACCCAGGTGCCCCTTTTCATCAGCTTCTGACCACACAACAAGGCCATGTTTCCTCTGTGTGAGCAAAGTATGATCACATGATTTTTACGCCACACCATGGCTTGATTGCTCTGCTTATTTGGGGAGGAGCTGAACAGGAGGTCTTAACTGCTTTCAAGAGCAGTCTGCCCCCACAGCCATCTTCTTGCACCCGGATAGTCTTCCTGACCTGGACCGCCCCACATGGTCACACATGCAGCCAGAAGCTTCTCCGAGAAGCCTCAGCACGTTTCACAGTAACAGCACATACACGCCACGTGCTGCCCGCCAATGTTCCCAGAGGCTGAGGCACTGCCTGCAGACATCCCAGAGCCTTGGCTCCTCAGAATATCAGAATATTGAGGCTCTTCTTCACTCAGTACCATGCCACTCTCTAATATCTGTCCCCAAAACAATTCTGCCTGTACCTGGAAACTCAGGAAATCTAACCTATTCTCACAGCTTCCTCAGCCCCTCTCTGAGAGCTCAAAATTTTAGCCCCTGGAACCAGGTAGGAAATGGATACCGATCTCTCCTCTTCATCATCATTCTCACTCCTTCCTGCCCTGTCTCCCCTCAAGTCGCCCCTCATCTCTCCTTGATGCATATGCAAGAGCCCTCAAAGTTACCAGCAATACATACTGTTAGTTCCTATGTGACTTAAATGGGAGTCCTATGGGTGTTAACTCGTAACTCCTATGGGAATTAAACGGTACTACCGTCACACTGATATAAGGAATGTTTAGGATACAGCTGTGAATAACATATAATGTTTCTCAGATTATCTATAGGCTAATGTGGAAATCAGAATTCATTGTGTTCTTTCCATTTCCCCTGCAAAGGGATATGGTTCCTCAGAATAGATTTGGTATTTGCTTTGAATCGCTGGTAAATACTTATTTTATTTATATATATATATTTTTTTAAATTTTTATTTATTTATTTGACAGAGATCACAAGTAGGCAGAGAGGCAGGCAGAGAGAGAGAGGAGGAAGCAGGCTCCCTGCCGAGGAGAGAGCCCGATGCGGGACTCAATCCCAGGACCCTGGGATCATGACCCGAGCCAAAGGCAGAGGCTTTAACCCACTGAGCCACCCAGGCACCCCTTATTTTTATATTTGAAGAGAACTTTGATAGGGTGGATTTTTTTTTTAAGATTTTATTTATTTGTCAGAGAGAGAGAGAGCGAGAGAGCGAGCACAGGCAGACAGAGTGGCAGGCAGAGGCAGAGGGAGAAGCAGGCTCCCCGCTGAGCAAGGAGCCCGATGTGGGACTTGATCCCAGGACGCTGGGATCATGACCTGAGCCGAAGGCAGCCGCTTAAACAACTGAGCCACCCAGGCATCCCTGATAGGGTGGATTTTTTAAAGCGTTTTAGTTCATGGCTTAGGTTTCCATCCTGAGATCCAAATTCCACAGCTCAGCTGAACCCTGAGGAGCATGTCAAGCTCACCACGGAAAGCAGTAACATAGGGGAAGTGTGTCATGCCAAGACAGTCCAACAATGTCTTTTAAAATCTGCCACAATTCTGAAAGGGAGAATCATACACCCTATGACAAAATGGAAATGTTACCTGACTCCTTTTTAAGTCTGGATAGGCTCAGGCTTTAAATAGAATTCAGAAACCATCCATTCTTCTATAGTGAAAGAGCAGACCGTGTTGCTGATAGTATATAATATTTCTACAAACAGACAGAAATGCGTAGGGAAGGATCACCCTGAATTTGGCAGCTACGAAAATGGTAGTTCCCCTTCCTCCAGAAAATAACCACCATTTAAAAAAAAATTCTTTTTTATGTTAGAAGAAAAATTCCTGGGTCTTTTTGTGTTCACTCAGATGTCTATACTAGCTTGACTCACAAGGGTGAACCGGTTCCACTGCCTGAACTAGTTCTCATCCCCAGTACTAAACCTCTGCTTACGAAAGGGTTTTTCTGTTGGGCTATAATTGTAACCGTCTCTGAGCTTTCGGATTATCAGCACTGACATGAAATTTGTGTTGGATAGACATAATGCTCCTCATTTTTGCTACTTGTACAGCTCAGTTCCTTCCCTGAAGAGGAGGATAATTAAAGGAAGGTAAACATGAAAGAAACCTGTCCATGGCAAGCACCTACTCACTAAAGAGATGAGACCATATTAAGAACACACCGGCTGAGTAATTCAGAATCACATTCTAAACAGACACAGTTCATCAACGCGAACACTAAACCTCTCTTCCAATGGCTACAGACTCTGCCCAGACAATTGAAAAATGCAAGTAATTTTTGTAAAAGGCAAGTTAATGACTCAGCACAATCCCACACCACTCCTGGAAAATGTAGACAGGGTTTGGGCGGTCATTTGTGCCCCCCCCCCAAAAAAAGTAATGCACTTGAGGGCATTCTTATCTCATAGACAGAATCAGACCACAGATATCTACACACCCAGAACACTATCCCAAAGAAAAAGTATTAACCATGCCTAGATGAAAATGTTATTTATGGTAGTCAAATGACTCACTCACTCACTCTCCATCCACATTTGCAGACTCCAGAAGAAAGATCATTTTTCTTATTATTTGAATAAAAACAAGCAAATTCCTAGTTCAGTAGCCAAAATACTGGTCCCCTTTAGGTCTCAAGAGCCATCATTAAAACTGATACTAATTGGTATCATTGCTGACAGCGCAGAGTGACAGGGAAGGCTCTGCAGAAGCAGCTCCATGCGTCCCTGGGAGTGCCTGCCAGCTTATTCGTGGATGGGGAAATTCAGGTAACCCCACGCGGAGCCTGCCCTTGTCAGTCATGCTCTGTGAAGACAAAGGATGACAGGACTTTTGATCCACCACTTTCTCCAAACACTGTTTACAGTCTTTGCCTCTGCGCATCACCTCCCTTCCCAAGCTGAACTGATGAGAAGGAATTCAAAGGCAATGAAAGCTTGGCTCTGATCAGTGATCCACGCATGGCAGGTGCTGAGAGGCCCATGGCAGTACTCACAGTGCGTTTGGGTGTTATGACAGGAGCTCAAGACTGTGATGCTAATGAAGCCCGTACAGCAGAATGCATTTTCCAGCCCAAAGAAGCACACTACACACCTGAGTGATAGGAATCTTCTTGGGTTCCACGGAGGCTCACTAATGGTGTGCATAACAAAACTCATCCCACTGCTAATTCTGTTTTACTCACGTCCTTCCTATCTGCCCTGAAATGCACTCAGCTTCTCCCTACCATAGTCTTCATATTCCATACCCACATAATTGCTGTTGAACTGTAAGAGTGTATCAAAAAGTTTGCATTATAAATCCAAAAGAACATAGACTTTCATCGGACCTACTCACAAGAAGAGTTTGTTCCTGTGAGGGTGTGATCCAGAATATTCATCTCGACACAATTTATATACAGATATAATTACTAAGTTAAACAAAGAACAAAAACAGGCTTAAGAAAAAAAGCATCCATGTACAAAATGGAAATTTTTCAAGTAGGGAGAGGAAAGGAGAATAATTTCAAAATCAAATATTGAGCAGTCACTGAAAAAACAGAGATGCATGAAGGGATTCATAATAAATGCATAAATATAGTGTAGTACCTTGAAGAGATAAATTTTTATAGATCTATATACATACCTTTTTTTTTTTTTTGCCTTATCTTGAGCTTATAGAATAGCATAGGTTTCACAGGTCATTTCAAAAGTCATTCTAGGGGCACCTGGGTGGCTCAGTAGGTTAAGGCTCTGCCTTTGGCTCAGGTCATGATCTCAGGGTCCTGGGATCGAGCCCCGCATCAGGCTCTCTGCTCAGCAGGGAGCCTGCTTTCCCCTTTCTCCCCCCTGCCTGCCTCTCTGCCTACTTGTGATTTCTCTCTCCATCAAATAAATAAATATTTTTTTAAAAATTTAAAAATTAAAAAAAAAGTCATTCTATTCATCCTAGTACCTCCATGAAGGGAATGAGATGCCATTAATAATACTGGGGTTTACCACATGTTTCCAGTCCCCTGCACAATCTTTGGGAAGGTATGTCCTTATTAGAAAAATCATCTTATGCATTAGAGTGCACAGAGATAAAAATAATGAGTTCTATTTATCTAAAAATAACAGCCAGCTAATCAAATTTGGAAGAGAATTGCACTTTGAGATTAACTGTTGGGTCTAAGACCATGCTAAATCCAGAGGAGAGAAAGTCATACTGAATCTGTGTGTCTTGGACTCACCCACTACAGCCCATTCAGAGGAATGAGTTATATCAACACATAAGACCACCAAGAAGATAATATAAAGTAACTACAACAGTTAGGACTGCCTTAAAGCAACAAACTCATAATAAAAAGATAAAAAGTAGAACTTTACATTGGAAATAAATATTCAGTCTATGGCCATACCCTCTGAACTTGCCCAATCTTGTCTGAAAATAAGTATTCATAAGAAAAAAACTGTTGAAAAGACATGTTTGACACTGGGAAGAATGAAAGTGATTTTTTTTCAAGTATGGTTATATCAGAGCAGAAATTTCACATTATTCAGTGGTAGATGAAATTAATATTATTATGCTACTTTAGCACAGCAGCACCCAAAACAAAGAGTACCACCCTTCCCCCGGAGCCCCTTTGGTAAAAATGAGGAAGATGTAGGAAGTGGGATGTTAAATGTCTTTTTCTAAATTCTTCTTTGGTATCCCACACATATTCTTACACATCATTTGGTAGATCTTTGTTGATTAATGATAAAGTCCTTAGAAGGGCATAAAGAGCTCTACCAAGCAAGCTAAAATGATTTCCCTCAGGCAAGGAAAATTATACATTACAAGCTTCAGATCAAATTTTAGAGATCTGAATTCAACCTTTCATTTTTCTGAAGGGAAAATTTAGGCCTAGAATGGTAAAGGATTTTTCCCCAAGGTTATTCAGTTCATTTGCTAGAAATGTCCAGTCCCTTCAGGAATTCAAGGTTTCCTTTGCTCTTCCTGTATGTCAGGACTCTGCAAGACATAGCCAATGGTAATGCCTTCATGAGATGACAATCTTTGCAGAAGGTAGACATTTAAAATAGCTGCTATGGTGAATGAATTGTTTTCCCCCAACAGTTTTATGTTGAAGCCCTAATTCCTAATATTACTGTATCTGGAGATATGGTCCTCAAAAAGCAATTAGCATTAAATGAGGAGATAAGGGTGGGACTGTGGCCTTATTAAAAAAAAAAAAACACTCTTTGTGTGTGGGGGGGGTATGCGTGTGTGTGCGTGCATGTGTGTGTGTGTGTGTGTGTGTGTGCTGTGAGGACACAACAAAAAGGTGGCTGTCCACAAGCCAGGAAGAGAGCACTCACCAGAAACTGAACCCTGCTAGAAACTTAATGTTGGACTTTCCAGCCTGCAGAACTGTAAGGAAGTAAATTTCTGTTGTTTAAGCTACCTAATCTATGGTATGGTATGGCAGCCTGAGCTGATTAAGACAATAGCTACAATAATGCGTAGGGAAAGAGAACAGACAGCATTCTGCATAGACTTCAGTCCAGACCTCAAAGAGAGCAAGCACCACAGGGATCCAAACTGAGACCCTCTCCCTGACGATGCACAGAGCTGAGAAGAAAGGGCAGAACTTCAAGAGCATGAGAAGGAGGAACAGCTGAGACAAACTGCCCAGTTGCAAAAGCAGACCCAAAAGAGTAAACATGAATGAAGATGTATCCTATTGAAATCTGTAGGTCAGACATCTACTACTTTGCGCATGAGTATTTATTGACTGACTTCTTAGGCAGACACGCTACTAAGTAATGGGTATACAGCAGTGATAACTCAGACATTGGCCATGCCCACAGGATCTCACCTCTACAGGGGAAGAACATCTAACTGGGCTGCCAGAAGCCCTAGTGTTCCCTGAGAATCCAGTGAATTCTACAGATTGTCCATAAAAATCTGTCTCTGTCCATCTTATTCTACACTTTAGCTTCTAATGGTAAGAACTTCTGATACTTGTACAAACTTCTGCTACAAGCTTCCTGATGTCACCTTTGAAGAAAAAGCACTAATCGGACCACAGTCTACAAGGATTCATCCCTGTGGATGATACCTGGGCTCATGAACAAAGTCTTTGTGTATGAATACAGCCAACCAGGCTGTTAACTTTGCTTGTGGCCAGGCAATCAATTTGTGCAACCTAAGAATTGGGATGGCTAATCTACCTCCTGGCCAAATAAAGCCATGATAATCTTGTCCTCTGGATCTCCAAAGCAGAGCCCTCAAAAATTCACCCATTAAGTGGATTATTTGCTAAATGCAAGACATAAATCACCATTAAATGCATGCAGCAAAGGCTGCCAATGTTGACTAGCATGTACAAAGCCCACTCTTATTATACCCTGGTGTTTAGGAGACAGGGTCTAGATATGATCCCTGACAACTATGACTAGTCAATACTGCCACCCAGGAAGTAAACATCAAGGGCATGTTTTAATACTGCAACAGGCAGCCATGGCATTTTCAATGGTTAAAGTCAATACTGAATGTTAAGCCCTCAGTCACCCATAAGTCTCCTCTAGAGAAAGCCCTGGAGATTTTTAAGAAACCCATGAAGGATTTGAGATTGAAATCTATGCTCAAGTGCAAATGCCAACAGCCAGAAATCCCTGGTGCTCTGCCCTCATTCCCACACTCTCAGCATTTCAGAGATTAAATGTCTGAAAAGGATAGCCTCTGATGAAGAAATTTCTAATCAGTGGTAAAAAATAAATTGATATAATGCATTAGAACAAGATAGTTTTAAACAGAGAGGTGGTTGGTGTACCTTAAAAATGCAATTAGGAACAGATTTCAGAACTTATAGCCAGAATATTTTCATGCAGAGCCAAGCTCAGCAAAGGAAAGCAGGAGCCAGGTGCTAGAAGCTCCTCTTCTTCCTAGGAGTCCTTAGTTGGGCAAGAAGAGAAATCTTCGATTAGGGTTCCTGGTTCTGCTATGTGTATGGCCAGGAGCAGGGGTTGGTTAGTTGTAAAGGGACAAGTTCATTAAGTTTTATCTGACCTAGAAGCCAATTTTAATGGAAACCTATACTCCAAAGTCTCAGACAGGGGGTTGGCAGTAGTTTTAAGTGCTTTTTGATTTGATGATAAAAAGAGACTAACAGAAGGGATTGTGCTCTACAGAATAATCAAACAGAATTTTATGTGAGTTTAAAACCACACTTTTCTTTCCCTTAATGCTGAAATAAGTTGCAAGAGACCTGTCAAAATACAAATCAAATGAGGATTATGATAAGGAAATCACTGTAATCTCTGAAAATATGTCACAAGGGGTCTTCCAGGGTAGAGTCCTTCCTGAGAAGCTAACATTTAAACTCGGTCTTGACAAACAAATGATTAGGAGTTGGCCCTTTGAAAGGAGACTGGGAAGTGGGAAGAATGTCTCAGAGGAAACACCATGTGCAAAAATCCTAAGATAAGAAAAAAGAAAGTGCATTCAAGGCACGAAAAAAGCTCAGAGTGATACACATGAAAGAGAAGAGGGAAAAGAGATGAGGCCAACAATCTAGAACCAGTCCAGGTGGCAGGTCTCAAAAACTGGATTAAGAGATCTTAACTGTGTCTTCAGGACAATGTGTAACCATGGAAGTAGTTGAGTATGAAACCTAAACTGCAAAAAGGATTTAAGAGAAACATGATTGTAACCAGGAAGATAAGTCAAGAGCTGTTGGAGAGCTCCAGGTGAAAGGGGATGACCAAGATCAGAGAGGTGGCAGTGAAGATCTGAAGAAGACACTCTACACACGTGACACTTCCTGCCTGTGCAGGCGGGTCTTGGGAGTCTTCTGAAGAAAGCATATTCAAAACGCTACAAAGGATTTTCAGTCTTTTCAAGTCCAATAAAAGGCATAATCATCCTCCTGGAAGTGGCAGTCAGAAACCTTGGAGACATAATAGATCCTTCTGTTTTCTTTAACCCCCTCCACCTCCCACCCCCGGCTCCATATCCACTCGGTTCACAAATCCCATTCATTCTACCTTCAAAATTAAACTTTAGTTGTCTTGGTTCATGATGGAAAGAGTCTCAGAAAGATTTGCACACAAGAAGTCTACTGGGGATGACACAGGACAATATTTCTAAGGGAACAGGGAAGCAGGATGGGCAGAGGCAAAGGTTAAACTGTCAGGTAGCTGCACCAGAAGCCTCGGCTGATACTACAGGGACCTGTGGAACTAGAATGGTCTTCCCATGTTGTCCTGACTCAAGGTAAGAGCCTTATTCTTCTTTTTCATTGACAATTTACTGGGTGTGAGCCAACCCAAAGGCATGATCTTAAATGAGACATTCAAACTGGGCAAAGGACAAGTCCTGGAGACCAAGTAGGCTCTAAATTGTTAGCAGTCAACATTCCTAGTAGCTAAGAGAAAGTGCTTCAGTCTTAAAGGGGTTCTCTGGGTAGCACAGCACAGAGTCCTCCACATTGAGATTTATTTACTTCCTTCTTTATTGCTACCAACATTATTACAAGCCATTATCATCTCTCACCCTGACAATATGTTAGCTCTGAATTTGGTTTTCTCTGCCCCCATTCTTGATGTCCTCCAAACCATTCTCTACCCAATACCAGAGGTATCTCCTTGAAATGGGAGACTGATCACGTTACTCTCCAATTTTCAATGACTTCCCACTGCAATGAAAACAAAATGCAAACTCCTAACCCTGCCTGTGTCTACTACTTCCTGAACCTTCCTGTCCTCATTCAATCATGCTGCTATAACAGAATACCACAGACTGGGGGAGGGGAGGCTATAAATCACAAAAATTTACTTCTCACATTTCTGAATGGGAAGTCTAAGATTAAAGTACTAGCAGATTCAGTGTCTGATGATAACCCACTTCCTGGTTCATAGATAGCCATCTTTTTGCTGTGTTCTCATACAGCAAAAGTGGCAAAGGACCTCTCCAGGGTCCCTTTTATAATGTAGTCTCCCTATGTTATCAGTGTAGGGAGATTAAGACCATAAAGATATTTTGACCTCTGTATCTCCAGAATCCAGCACAGTGCCTGACAAATACTTAAGGAATAAACAAGCTGATGAATGAAGAATACATCAGGAGATATTTAGGAAATGCAATCAATAGAATTCTGCCAAATGCAGTGGATGACTGGGTGTGACGGCTTAGGGAGAGTGACTCCTATGATTGTATATTGTACATTTGGGTGCCATCTACTGAGATGTTACAGGAGAAGTGGTTTGTGGGGAATGGAAGGAAGGTCATCTAACCCTGACTCATGATATCATGTGGTTAATATACACTTTATTCCCCACAACTGTGACAACAAGGACATTTACCAGACATACATTTTTTTTTACGTTATAGTCAATTTCTCTCTCAATAGGCAACTCCTCTAACTTTGAACTTTCTTGTTCAGCAAACATTTTGATTTCCCTTATTTTCTTTCACCAAAATCTGACAGATCTTTTTGTTTAAAGATTTTTTTTTTTTTAATTTATTTGAGAGAGAGAGAGCACACGCAGGGGGAGGGGTAGAGGGAGAAGCAGAATCCCCACCAAGCAGGGAGCCAACGCGGGACTTGCTCTTAGGACAAAAGCATGAGAATCAGACAAAAATACAGAATTTGAAAGAGAAAGAAGGAAGAAGGAAGTTGAATATGGAAAGGAACATACAAAGAGTGGGGAAAGAGCCAGGAAGAAGAGAAACCTTTGCCCCATGAAGAACAAGAGACAAAGACTCAGCTCTGGTTGGATTGAGTTTAAGGGTAGAGACCTCACAGAAAGCAGTTAATAGCTTCATGAGTGTTGTCTTTGATCTTGCACAGATGCTTATTTGCAAGTATGTGTTGTGTTGTACAGGAAGCACAGAAATAGCCATCTCTGCAGTATCAGAATTCCAACAATCTCTCCTGCTTCATTTTTTCATTGGTTACAAATATATGCATTTAATTTCATATCACAAAGCTACAGCAGATCATCCAAAAGACATCTGTATTTATGGCAACTTTCAACTAACCTTGCTGTTTTAAGTCTGATAGTATGGATAATCCCAAATAGCATTAAAATTAAAATCCCATATACAGGGCTTTCATTATTATATAAATTTTTGGCTATGCATTTGCCTTTCCCAAATGCATACTCCAGAAGTGATCTCTGACTCAGCAGTGGTTACAATGATCCTCACAAATTAAAAAGAAAGAAAGAAAGGAACGAAGGAAGGAAGGAAGGAAGGAAGGAAGGAAGAATCTTCCTTATATTATAGATGGGGAAACAGAAATCCACGGGGTCACTGTGACTTAGCTCAGTCGTGTGTTTATTTTGTGATGGAACCAAAGTTCAAAATTCCCAATGCCCTGTTCGGCATGGTCTGTGATAAAACCAAAATGGCATGCAGGAATTGTTTCTCATGACCCAGTGATTTCCAAACTTAGAGAGTTGCAAGACTATTGATGGCCTCTTTAATGTTACCCCGCAAGATGACTTCAATCATTGCTTAGAAAAATTTAAAAACCGTTCAGATAATTGAGAGCATATTCCAAAGTCTAACAGGGTGGCTGAGAATTGTAAATTGTGCAGTTATTCTTCATTTAGACCCTTAAATTAATTCTTAGTTCTTCTCCTCCCTGCTCTATCACTGAAAGCCTGTGCTGATGGCCTATAGCATCTTAGCTCCTTTGTGGTCTGGCCTAAATAGAGCTCGGCCCCTGGGCATCACCGGAAGGAAACCAGAGGTTGGGAGGAGAGAGAAACCAGCATATTTCTCCCCTTCATACTCTCTGCTTTGGACCACATTTCTGCCAATTATATTCTTCCAGGACTACAATAATACTAGTCGATCCCTTCTCTGAATCTCCAACTTTCACTAGGTTCAAGTAATGCTATTTCCCTGGCACTCAAATGGCTTCCTTTGTTGCTAGTTTCTGGGTGCCCTGACATCCCTTATTTGTTTCCTTAATGCTGTTCACCCTTAAGTGAACATAAGTGGTCCTTGAACCAACTTATTTATATATATTTTTTTTTCTTCTGGAACTTGACTGGCCCATGCATATAGCAACTAAATACTAACATTAAGGTGACTCGATTAAAAATATACCCTTGAAGCGGCAATGGTGTATGTATACATAACTGTAATTAGCTGAATCTTTAGTAGAAACAGCAAGTGGAAATAGTTATAAGTTTGCTTGGGGTATTGCTTGTGCTTTGTAGCATAAGGAGTAGCAGTCATAGGTCTATAAAGACCAGCTCAAAGAGGGGGAGAATCAGAGAAAACCAGATTCAGGTACTTGGGAAAGTGTCACCTCTCTCCCCAATCCTGGACTTATGAAGTAGTTGAAGTTCATGCCTCAGAAACACCAGTCAAATAGAAGTAGTATTAATTACATCTAAAACAGCGATGTTATCAGAAAATGCCAGAACCCTGTCTGAAAAATTGCTACATTACCTGCAAGTTCCTGACAGCTCAATTCGATGTTAAGGTGTTTTCACCAAAACAATGGCTTAATCACTCCATTACAGGCAAAACTGCTGTATTAACTGATAAGGCTTATGGTGCACCATCCCTTATCCCTGGCAGCAGCGGATAGGTCAGCCCATGAAAGGGTGACTTGCAAGAACATATATCATAAATCCATGCTTAGAAAAACTTCAAGTTTCAGCAGTTCCTGCATTTCCCAGGGACTACACTCACTTGGAGACTGGGAGAAACAACACTGATGTTTTGTGTTAAGAGTTTAAGTAAACTTACAAGCCAGTACTGCATCACTGTATCATCCGCTAGGATACATGACTTAAGAAACAGCCTAGGGGGGCACCTGAGTGGCTCAGTGCATTGAAGCCTCTGCCTTAGGCTCAGGTCATGATCCCAGGGTCCTGGGATCCAGCCCCACATCGGGCTCTCTGCTCAGCAGGGAGCCAGCTTCCTCCTCTCTCTCTCTCTGCCTGCCTCTCTGCCTACTTGTGATCTCTGTCAAATAAATAAATAAAATCTTAAAAAAAAAAGAAACGGCCTATACCTAGAACTTTTTTTTTTTTTTGAATGCCAACAAATGACTACATGAAGGGGAAGAAATATAAGCCTGACCCATGTGGATTACTGGTATTTTATATTCATTTCTTACATTTAATGTGCTGAAAATTATATGACTTTGGTCATTCTCGTATCCATTATTTATTCCATCATTCATTTATCTGTTTGTTTGTTTAGTGGACTTATGGACACTGAGGTTCAGAACAGTTGAGCTGCACTGGGTCAAATATGTCCTAAGAAGCAAAGCCCAGATAAAGAAAAATCTTCTGACTCCAAGTCCCATTCTTGCTCTTTCCCTCCACCCACATCATGTGCTTGTTCAACTGCTGAAAAGCACCCTACCTCTTCTAAGAGAAAAGTTAATAAATACTACTCCAATTATATTTATAACTATGTCCCATATTAGATTTTTCCCTTTTCTTTCCCATTTCACTATTTCTAGCTGCCATCATTTCTCCTCTGGACTTCTCCTATAGTCTTCTAATTCATCTTCCTGTTTCCAAACTTGTCTGCTCTCACTCCCACAGTCCTCAATCCACAGAACAACAAGAGAAACTTTTAAACATAGATTATATGATGTCACTACTTCACCTTGAAAGTCTAATGTTTTCCCATTGCAATAAGAATGAAACCCAATCTCCTTACCTGGCCTATAAGGTCCTGTAAGAGCTGGCTCTTGTCTGCCATGCTGAGTCTCATTCTAATCACCATTATTCACCATGCCTGAGCTATCTTGGCCATCTTTCACCTTTGAGCAAGCCAGGCTCATTTCTGCCAAAGAGCCTTTGCACCTATTATTACCTACATCAGGACTGCCTTTTCTCCAACTCTAACCATGATTTTCTCTGCTTGTTGTTCAGCTTTCATCTAAAGTCACCTCTTGTCTGACCACTTTACCTAAAGGAGCTTCTTCCTCTATCTCCAGATAATATATCAGATTACCTGATTATCTTTTTTTTAATTTTAAGGATTTTATTTATTTATTTATTTGAAAAAGAGACAGAAAGACAAAGAGCATGATTGAGGGAGGGGCAGAAGAAGAGAGAGAGGGACAAGCAGACTCCCTGCTGAGTGCAGAGCCCAACATAGGGCCCTATCCCAGGACCCTGAGACTATGACTTGAGCCAAAGTCAGACATTTAACTGAATGAGCCACCCACGTGCCCGATTTTACTTTCCTTGTGATAAACATCATTCTCAAAAATTCTTCTCACTTGGAGTGCCTGGGTGGCTCAGTGGGTTAAAGCCTCTGCCTTTGGCTCATGTCATAATCCCAGGGTCCTGGGATCGAGCCCTGCATCGGGCTCTCTGCTTAGCAGGGAGCCTGCTTCCTCCTCCCTTCTCTCTGAGTGCCTCCCTGCCTACTTGTGATCTTTGTCTATCAAATAAATAAATAAAATCTTTAAAAAATTCTTAACCACTCATTTTATTTTTTGAAGCAGATTCAATTATTTTCAGCAAAGAGTCACTCTTTGCAACACTATCCCCTGTGAAAAACATGTACTTCTCCAGTCCATTGATCTGACACTTGGTCATATGACTTCCTTTGGCCACTGATGTGTAGTTGAAAGTAACAATGAGCTTTAGGGAGTGTAAGTGTCATCAGCCCTCTTGTGCTCCTAATCCCCATTGCTCCCACCCCCTATGAGAAAACTTGTCAGAGGCAGTCACTGCCCCTTCATCTTGGGTCCTGGAATGACATATACATGGAACAAACCAGAACCCACACATAGTAACAAAATCATGACAGTAACCCCAGACCTAAGAGCCTGAAATAAATGTCCTTTCCTTAAGGCATGCTGAATTTATCATTCTCTGTTGCCATAGCAAAAACACGGAGCATTTATCAATCCATGAGTTATATGTGTGTTTACTTGTTTAATGTCTATCTCCCTGGCTAGAAGGTGGGCTCCATGAGGGCAGAGATTTCCTCTCAGTCACAGCACCAAAAATGGCATCTGGTTTGCAGTTGGAACTCATAATTAGACCTGTTACAAGTCATTAGCAGCATCTAATACAATCTATAACTGCAGAAAATGTAAAACTCCTTGAACAATATGAGGCTTTAAGATGTAACATTTAAATATCAAAATGTGGAACAATTCCCTAAGTTCTTCTGTTAGTTGATAGCAAAAGGAGTTTTTATGATTCCCCAAAATCAAACCAAATGAAAATGAAAACAATTGAACAGTAAATATATTAGGCAGCAAATAGGAGCAACCCTGAGCTGCTTCTCCAAGAATAAAAAAAGAACCGTGTGCTGAGAGTCTGATTGGGTCAAAACCTAAAGTAGGAGACGAGGTCTCTAACCTCTCTCCCACTCAGACTCTCCAGCTCCATCCCAGGTCTGCCTTCCCGCCTTTGCATGTTGGCTCACATTCCTCCCTTTATCAGGAGCATCCTATCCCATCCTATCACTACATTTTAAGATTATAGCTAGTCTTCAGATGCCAGCCCTTTGCAAAATCTTTTCAGTCTTTGCCATATAGAATTAATCTTCTCCTGGGAACTTAGGAAGGCTATTTGTACTCCCTATATAATATTTGTCACATCTGGCCTTCTATCTAGGCAGGAGGGCCTCTAATAAGCTATGAGAGGACAGGAATGATGTCTTATTCACTGCACACTGCCTTACAAACAGTGTATTTCCAAAAAAATATTTGTCACTTTGAAAAATATACTAAAGTTTCAAACATCCCTTACCATCATGGCATGCATGGGGTCTAGAGAAAAGAGAAGAGACTACATTACTAACCAGGCTTTCTCACACTATGGGATTTTGGGGGAAGTAGAAAGAGAAGTCAAACCTAAACCTGCTTCTTGTAAGTTCAAAGACACAGAAGGGGCTGAGATTTTTCTCTTATGGCTGACATCTGCAGATAATAACTACTCAAGTTGATTCCGAAATGCTTTGTACATACATAAAGGACTTTGGCATTAAATAATACTACAAAGCTTATCACTTCTTTCATGAAAGGGTCAATTTGAATATCTTCACATCCAAGCAGGGCACATTTGTGGGAAAAAGAACAGATTATTTGGTATGATTTGAAAAATATTAAAATATACCACCCAGTAAACACAATACATCATTCAAGCTTCATTTCTGTGGGGTAAAAGGTATCCTTTTTCAAAATTTAGATACACTTGAGACGTTCACAGATCAAGCTAAGTAACAGTTATTCATATACTAATTGAATTAATTTAATGAGTCTGCATCCCTCCTGATGGAGAGTAAAAATTGTTGGCCCTGGAAAAAGAAGGTTTAAAAATCAGAGAGTGTGGACAGGAAACTCTAACAAATGAAACTGCTCTGGGAACACACTGCTGATGGGAGCCTCAGCTGACCTGAACAGCAATTGGAGGATATTAGGAACTGGGGAGGGAAGAGATGCCACAGATGAAAAGGGGAAGCAAAAGAGAAGATACAGGGGTGCTAATGAAACTTCTAAAACCTCACCTGACAGGGCCCTGGGATAACATTCTTGTAAGCTGAGTTTATATGATGCCAAGTAAGTCCTTTGGGTTCAGACTTTATTACACTGGAGTTTGGCGGGGGGGGGGGGGGGGGGGGAATCAGTATTATCATCAGGCTGTTTTACCTGTCAAATTCCCTGATTCACATCAAGAAACTTCCCCCCAGGTAACTCAGAGGTTGTGCTGACATGATGGCAAAAAGAAAATTACTAAATGTACATTGAAAGGCACCCAGAACAAATGTCTCCGTGACCAGCTAATCTAAAACAAAAATTCAGAATGAAGATTTGGCATCACCCACGAACACATTAAGATGAACTACTTTCATCACCATTTTGATTCAGATATTCGAAACCCTGCTATGATCCAGAAATTGGAAAGTGGATTAGAAACAAAAATAAATAAGACAGATTTGGTGTCTTCAAAGAGCTAGTCATCTAATAAGGCAGACAGACATAAAGAGGTAATTTCAGTACAACGTGAAGGGACCAAGCAGGCGTGGCAGAGCAAGGCCTCATGCAGAGTGAACAGAGGAATGCGCCATCTGAAGACCCGCTATTAGTTCTGTCTGAACTGTGAACTGGCCAAAGATGGAGGTTTTTTGTTTTGTTTTGTTTTGTTTTTTGAAGATTTTAGTTATTTATTTGACAGACAGAGATCACAAGTAGGCAGAGAGGCAGGCATGGGGGGTGGGGAAGCAGGCTCCCTGCTGAGCAGAGAGCCCAATGCGGGGCTTGATCCCAGGACCCTGAGATCATGACCTGAGCCAAAGGCAGAGGCTTTAACCCACTAAGCCACCCAGGCGCCCAAAGATGAAGCTTCTGTCTCATGCGAGACAGAACCGGGACAGCCTTCTGTGCCATGCTGGGCAACCTCGAGGCTCTTCTCTAGGGAATCAGAATCTACAGAGGAGTTTCAAGCAGCGGAGTGAAATGATTGAAAGTTGGTGATGTGGTTTATGGCTGGAGGTGTGCAACAGTTGAAAGGATATAAACCGGCAGCATGAACAGGGCAGAAAGTCAGGATCAAAAAGGACAGGGCAACACACCACTAACATTCTGGCTCTTGGGAAGGCACTGGCTTCACTGGTGTTCTCTCATTATTAGAGGAAGCAAAAATAAAATAACATACATACTTTTTTCTGTATTAAATGTTTGATTTAAAAGAAATAAGAAAGAGGAGTTGCATATTATAGGATATCTGAGTGTTCAAAATTGATCAGATATGTGGGTAAGAATGGAGAAGCATCTAGAATGAGGACTGTCCCACACAAATATCTGTCGTGCCCTGAACCGAGGGGGAAGGCGCTGACTGAAATCCAACCTGATCTTTGCTTATCAAGTAGGGTTTGTGTGTGCATGGAGAAAAGTCAGCTTCTTCTGGTTGTCACAAAAGCACAGCTTGGGCAAGGGGCAGCCCTGTTTAGGGTAACCCCCAGTTTTCTGTCTTGAGCAACTGGATAAATATTGATAGTACCAGTGACTGAACTACTAGAAGAGTTGCTAGTGGCTAACACGGGAGGGGTGAGGGTGAAGGAAGATCATCATAATATTAATTTCAGGCCATATATAATATCCAAGTGAAGATATCTACCAGAAATGTGTATATATGATTGTCAAAATTGAGGGAAAGATCAAAGCTGGATACAGAGAGCTCAGTGGCACACATAGGAGTTAAAGCATAAAAGTAGGAGAGGGTAGTGACTACAAACAAAACAGTATCACTTCATCTGCAGGGACGGGCAGAGATGAGCTTGAGAAAGTGATCACTGAGCCTATTGCTCTAACCAAAGATTTAACATTCCCTAAAATGTTGTTTCAGTGACATCTTATTGCACTTACAGTTTTCCTGAAAACTTAAAGCTTGTTTCCTACCAACAATGTATTCAATCCCCTAAAGCACCAGCAAGCCCATTTCTCATCAACATTAACGCTTTTAACTATGTCCTTATCTCATCTGGAAAAACAACTGATTGCCTGTCATTGGCTTATACTTTTCAAGATGGATTCTATAAAAGGTATTTCATCTTACACATTGCCTTAGTCAACCAAGGATGTATCGCCTCGTGTTTCAAGACACATTCAATTCAAAACTGAAATTTAAGCCTCTGCCTTTAGCACTATGTCCTTTTGCCCCTGTGGAAAATGGAATTTTTATATAATATTTTTTTGGTGATATTCTTGCCACTCAAATGGCCCAAACATTTTTTAAAGCCACATTGTACTGTAACATCTTATTAGTAAAAAGGAAGAAGTCGGAGGTGGATTTCTGAAGGAGTGCTGTAAAGTACTTTCACCCACAAACCGTGCACAAGGGTCTTACGGGTGACTTCTCAGCCAAATACAGTGGGGTTATCTAATTAACAGAGAATTTACTATTATTAGTTACACTTCCCTTTCAAGGGAGAGGCTTTATGTTAGACCTTGGGAATTCAAAGAGGATATTATCCCCACACTTTAGAGATTCAACTTAGTAGATTATCAAGAGTAAAATAGCACAAATTGTCAGTTAACATTTTCTCCAGTTCTAATTATATGAGAAAATATGAAGAGGTCTCCATCTTTATTAAAATTTTATTTTAATTTTACTAAAAAATGTTTCTTCATAGCCCAACTTACTCCATTATTGCATCCTTTCTCCCCTAAGTTTTTTAATTTTAAGGCTCCAAAATAAGACAGGCTTATATGACTTATTATTTATGACAATTTTAATATACTCATCACTATTCAAGGTAAATGCTATACAAAAAGAGATAAATTATGTGTCCAGGAAGGCTGCAGTTCATAATTCTTGCTCTCTTTAACGTCAGTGAGCCCTGGACAAGTTTTCAGGGACAAACTAGCAGTTAATGTAGATTATGTAGATTCAACCTTAACCATCATTTTATGATCCAGAAACTCCTAGATTTCCAAGCCTGAATTACAAGTCAATTTGATATCACATTTATTTTGAATTTATTCACCTGATGACACCCTGCAAAATAAAATGAAAAGCCCAAGACAGTATATCATGTCATTTATTCTCTTTGGAGCCAACAGAACATGTACCTTGTCTACTCATCCAACAAATAATAATTGAGTAAATACACTGTAACAGGCCCTTTATTAGTTAAGAATGGAGTCTATGTTAGTGACTATTACACTCCCTGACTTCTTAGAAACTTAGTACATTTCTATCACATTTCTTCCTTTTAAGTTTTTATTTCATTCCAGTTAATTAACATACAGTGTTATTACATGAAAAAATATTCAACATCACTCAGTATCAGGGAAATACAAATCAAAACCACAAAGAGATACTATCTCACACTGGTCAGAATGGCTAAAATTAACAAGTCAGGAAATGACAGATGTTGGCGAGGATGCGGAGAATGGGGAACCCTCCTACACTGTTGGTGGGAATGCAAGCTGGGGCAGCCACTCTGGAAAACAGTATGGAAGTTCCTCAAGAAGTTAAAAATAGAGCTATCCTACCACCTAGCAATCGCACTTCTAGGTATTTACCCAAAAAACACAAATGTTGTGATCCGAAGGGGCAGCTGCACCCCAATGTTCATAGAAGCATGTCCACAATAGCCAAACTATGGAAAGAGCCCAGGTGTCCATCAACAGATGAATGGATAAAGAGGATGTGTTATAGATACATACAATGGAATACTACTCAGCCACCAAAAAGAATGAAACCTTGCCATTGGCAAGACGTGGATGAAACTAAAGGGTATTATGCTAAGGTAAATAATTCAGTAGTCAGAGAAAAATAAATACTGTATGATTTCATTCATACATGGAATTTAAGAAGCAAAACAGATGAGCACAGAGGAAGGGAAGAAAAAATAAAATAAGATGAAAATTAAGAGGGAGACAAACCATAAGAGATGCTGAGCTCTAGGAAACAAAATGAGGGTTGCTGAACTGGGGGTGAAGGGAGGGAGGGGATGAGATAATTGGGGGATGGGCATTAAGGAGGGCACTTGATGAATGAGCACTCAGTATTATACGCAACTGATGAATCACTAAATTCTACCTCTGAAACTAATAAAAAAATACAATGTTATGTTAGTTTTAGATGTACAAAATAGTGATCTAACAATTCTACTTATCACCTGATGCTCATCACAATACCACATTTCTTTATAAGAGTTTGTAAATTCTCAAAAAAGACATTTATTATCTCCTAAAACTAGAGTTGGGGGGAAAAACTGAAAGAACTGTTTCTCAGGATGAAAATTATTATAAGCTTATTTTAGTGGAGTCATATTACATAATATCACAAAACAACCAAAAAAGGTTATAGGGAAGAACCTCATCTGTAGCTCAATTCAAATGAGTTAATTGTATATTTTTATGGTTATCACCATGTGGTTCAAGGACTAGAAAATCCACAACTGATTTATTTGACAAAGACAAAATTGTAAGTACTGGTATTTCGGTCATTTTTAAAGAAGTAGACAGACTATCTTCTATCTTCTCAACGAAAACTGCAACATATTTAGAACTGTTCCATTTATTTCTTTTCCAATCCCCTACACTGCTCTTACCATTCTCTTTGAAGATAGAAAGAGAATGATCCATCCTAATTTTTCTTCTCCCTTCTGAAACTATGTTTAGATTTATTATTGCCCTTAGATTTTCGATTAACTCCCATAGAGCTTCTCCAGGAACTGTTCTGGATCTCTAAAGAGCTTCCAAATATGCAATTATTTTTGTGTTCTTTAAAATGTCAATCTCTGAGGCACCTGGGTAGCTTAGTCAGTTGAGCGTCTGCCTTCAGCTCAGGTCATGGTCCCGGGGTCCTGGGATCGAGCCCTGCATTGGGCTCCCTGCTCATCAAGGAGCCTGCTTCTCCTTCTGCCTGCCACTCCCCGACTTGTGCTCTCTCTTTCTGCCACATAAATAAGTAAAATCTTAAAAAAAAAAAAAAATCGATGTTTAAGCACCTGGGTGGCTCAGGTGGTCAAGCATCCAAGTCATGATCTCAGGGTTGTGAGACTGAGCTCTGCATCAGGGTCTTTGCTAAGCACAGAGTCTGCTTGGGATTCTCTCTGTCATTCCCTTTTGCCCCTCCCCCACCTCACATGTTGTTGTTTTTTTTTCTCTCTCTCTCAAAAAAATCTTTAAAAAATAAAAAAATCATGGGACGCCTGGGTGGCTCAGTTGGTTGGACGACTGCCTTCGGCTCAGGTCATGATCCCGGAGACCCGGGATTGAGTCCCGCATCAGGCTCCCAGCTCCACGGTGTGTCTGCTCTTCCCTCTGACCTTCTCCTCACTCATGCTCTCTCACTGCCTCTCTCTCAAATAAATAAATAAAATCTTTAATAAATAAATAAATAAATAAATCATTGTGTAAAAAATATATGCTCGAATCATCTGCAAATCTAGTTTTCTAATCTTTAAAAGATAATTTCCCTTGACTATTCAAAATAACTATCCTTCTTACACACACACACACACACACACACAATTGCATTTATCTTTTTTTCTCTAACCAGTATTCAAAAGGACCTGAATTTCAGATACGACAATTGCAAGAAATAAAATAAATCAAGGAAAGAACAGATCTATAGACTCTTAGTTGGATAAAATATCAGAAATAGGCTTATAAACAGTAGCAATTTCAGGTAGGTCTTGTCCTATTCATGACAGATCATTCCATTCATTAACTCTACCTATGAGCTGGCTTCTTTCTGGTGACTACCCTCTATAAGGAGTGAGGCTCAAAAAGGTCATCTCTTTTTTTTTTCAGCATATATTTGGCATTCACTGGTTGGAACAAAGCATTAAATCACATTTAGTGACTCACAATAACCTTGAAAAGGAATAAATGTCACTCTTCTAAGCAAAGGTTAATATGAAGGCAAAGATTTTTTTTTTGTCTTACTTTTGATTAACAAAAGGTACAAGAAGCTATCGTGTTAATTTAAACACCCAAGTTGTTGGTGTACCTCGATATTCCACAGTAATTCATGGCCTAGTAAATATATAGAGAGAGAGGGAGATAGAGATAATATAAATATTATATAATCATATTTATATTATAGAAGAAGTATTTTATGTAATATAATACTATACCTACATATGTAGTATAGTACATACACATATATAATACAATAGTATTATAATATAATAGCTATACACACACACACACACACACGTCCACACCACATTTTCATAAAGTCTGCTGTATCCCAATGTGCCTCTCTGGCCAAAGCTGACTGGAAGAAAAAACCTAAGCCAAGCCAATTACTTGGCTCCCATCAATCACGTTCAAGTTAGAACTAAGAGATCCCAGTCAGTCTCTTGAATATTTTAGCTATGAGATAAATTTAAAATACTGGAATGGTCATTTTTTCACCTAATTCAAAATGATGTAAAGAGACTCAGTTAACAAAAAAACGTGAGAGAATGTAGCCAACACAAGAGAACTGGAGAGTTGAAGACCCTGAGGACAAGAGAGCCAGAGACAGTGACTGCCTTGCCCTTGTATGATTTTTCACATCCAATGCCAACCCTTCCCGAGGTCAGACTGCATATCCTACTTTTGAGTTCCGTAAGATCTACTATATCCGCCTTCTGTCACGGCATTTTTTTTTTTTTTTGGGGTCACAGCATATTTTTAATAGGTTCTATTTCATATAGTCAAATTACATTTGATTCAAACATTGATCTCTTTTAAGTACAGAGGTAAAGGCAAGGTGCCAGGCATTGTCAGAAAGGCTGACTTTGGCCTTGTCTTACATTAATTTCCAACAGAGGATATCTGGTTGTCAAAGTGCTGTGTGATCTTAAGAAAGTCATGGTAACTTTGAGTCTACGTTTCTTTACCTCTGAAAGAAAGGCGTAAGGACTTCTCCATTTGACAGTATGACAGATGAGGTACCCCAAACAACCTTTTGAATAAGATAAAATTTCAGGTAAAATTTTTTAAGTATTTTTTATAATGCATCACTAAGCTAACACAAAAGTAATAAAGGTCTCAGCCTCAAAAATGAAGGAACCCGGGGGGTGCCTGGGTGGCTCAGTGGGTTAAAGCCTCTGCCTTCGGCTCAGGTCATGATCCCAGGGTCCTGGGATCGAGCCCCACGTTGGGCTGTCTGCTCAGCAGGGAGCCTGCTTCCCCCTCTCTTTCTGCCTACTTGTGATCTCTGTCTGTCAAATAAATAAATAAAATCTTTAAAAAAAAAAAAATGAAGTAACCCGGAAACTCTAGGAGATAAAACAATGCCAAGGCCTAATTTCGAGCTGAAGATTTTTATTGAAGTTGTGAGACCTCGAGCTTCTACTCTGAAACTACTTATGAGGTCAGGGATATGAGATAAAGCCCAGGGCTCCTCAAGCCTGACTAATCTGATAGGTGGTTCCTGCCGTCCCCCACCATGTAGGGGTGAGGGACACGTAAACCCCACTGCCTACAATGGAACAGGAAAGAAAGTCACCTATGCAAACTAAGCTCTCTTAAAGGGAAATATATATGCATATTTACCCTAGTAATTCCTAATAAACCATCCCTACCCACATTTGCAATCTGAGTTCACACTACTCATGTGATCTAAAAAAATCCTCAAGACGAAATTTTAATTTGTGGTGGTTCAAGTTGGTAGAGTCCCAGGGAACTGGCAAAATAACTGCAAATCTTATTTTGAAGTGTATTGATCATCAACTAATTAAAGAATAATTCAGAGACACCTGGGTGGCTCAGTTGGTTAAGCAGCTGCCTTCGGCTCAGGTCATGATCCCGGCGTCCTGGGATGGAGCCCCACATCGGGCTCCTTGCTCGGCAGGGAGCCTGCTTCTCCCTCTGCCTCTGCCTGCCACTCTGTCTGCCTGTGCTCGCTCTCTCTCTCCCTCTCTCTCTGACAAATAAATAAATTTAAAAAAAAAGAATAATTCAGACAGTAAATTAAATGCAGCCCTATTTTCCAAATGCAGCCCTAAATTCCAGATCAGATCACTCCTGTGCTTTAAAAATGCCATTGTCTTTTGAAAGTCAAACTCTGTTCAGTTTCCTCCCAGTCACATATAATGATCCACCCCCAAAGTGTTTTGTCTCCTAGCCCCAAATATCAGTGTTGTTAAAAAGTTTTTACCATACAAAGGAGCAAATTCCTACCCAAGGGAAGAATTTCTACTGCAGAGCACCAAGAACAATGCCCTGAAAATGGAAGCTTTTGACCATGCTGGGATCCTCACTATTGGGGAAATAAGCCAAAGACCTTGTTGACCAAGATCCTAGAGTAGTTACTAGTATGAAATGGGTTCAGGGAGAATGGCTGGAACCCAGATAATTCTCTGGAGCACATTTTTTTTACAAACCTGCTTAGTGACAAAAATTAATAACTTGACTTTTAAGTGGGTAATGGACTTGGATAAACGTTTCTCCAGGAAGGCATACAAATGGCTACCAGGTATAGAAAAGGTGCTCACGAGTACTAAGGATTGGGGAAATGCATGTAAAAACCACAATATCACCTCTCATCTATTAGGATGGCTACTATTAACAACAACAAAAAGGTAAGTATTGGGGCGCCTGGGTGGCTCAGTGGGTTAAAGCCTCTGCCTTCTGCTCAGATCATGATCCCAGGGTCCTGGGATCAAGCCCCGCATCGGGCTCTCTGCTCCGCCGGGAGCCTGCTTCCTCCTCTCTCTCTGCCTGCCTCTCTGCCTACTTGTGATCTCTGTCTGTCAGATAAATAAATAAAATCTTAAAAAAAAAAAAGATAAGTATTGTCAAGGACATGAAGAAACTGAAACTCTTGTACACTATTGGTGGGAATGTAATGTGGTACAGTTGCTATAGAAAACAATATAGAGTGGTGCCTGGGTGGCTCAGTGGGTTAAAGCCTCTGCTTTCAGCTCAGGTCATGATCCCAGAGTCCTGGGATCAAGCCCCCCGCATCAGGCTCTCTGCTCAGCAGGGAGCCTGCTTCCCCCTCTCTCTCTGCCTGCCTCTCTGCCTACTTGTGATCTCTGCCTGTCAAATAAATAAATAAAATCTTTAAAAAAAACCAATATGGATGTTTCTTTAAAAATTAAAAACAGAATACCATATGATCCAGCAATCCCACTTCTGGATAAATTGAAATCAAGATCTTGAAGAGAGATCTTCACCCCCACATTCATTGCAGCATTATGGACAATAACCAGGATATGGAAACAAATCAAAGATCCATTGACAGATGAATGAATAAAAAAAAATGTGCTATAGGTTTCCCTCATTATAAACAGAACAATCCTATGAAACCTTTCATAAATCAAGGAAGCAATTGCCATTAATTTATATGGGGAAATTTTTAACATTCCCTAACCCCCAAAATAACCTCTCCGAGGATTTTCTGAGACTTGAGGACATATTTTGCTAATGGATATACAAAATAAATCGAGATAAAGCCCCTGATGTTCACAGACACAGTTCAGAGCTATGAAGGCTCGATGCTCAGGTGCTGAGTTCTTGGGGAAGGAACTTGTGGGGCCGCTCTTGGGGCCCGGGATGTGTGCTGTCGTTATAATGGCTCACTGCAAAACAAACACTGAACACCATTTTCACCCTGTTTCCTAAGAGTGAAAATCCTTTCTGGATTTCTTTCCGTTGGTGAAAGCAGCTACGTGTTATAAAGCAAACTTCCAAAAAGCAGGGAATACCTGTATATAGCTAAATGGAATATTATTCAACCTTTGAAAACAAGGAAATTGGGGCAACTGGGTGGCTCAGTAGGTTAAACATCTGCCCTCATCTAGGGTCATGATCCCAGGGTTCTCGGATCAAGTCCAGCACTGGGATCCCTGCTCAGCAGAGAGCCTGCTTCTCCCTCTCCCTCTGCCTGCTGCTCCCCCTGCTTGTGTTCTCTCTATCAAATAAATAAATAAAATCTTTAAATTAGAAAAAAAAAAGAAAAGGAAAGAAGGAAATCCTATCATTTGCAACAATACAGATGAACTTGGAGGACATCAGACTACATGAAATAAGCCAGTTTCAGAAGGACAAATGCTGTATGATTCCACTTCTAAGAGGCATCTAAAATAGGCAAATTCATGAAAACAGAGAACAGAATGGTGGTTGCCAAGAGATGGGGGAGGGAGAAATAGGATGCTATTGTTCAACAGGCACAGAATTTCAGTTATGCAAGAGGAATAAATTCTAGAGATCTGTACAACACCGTGCCTATAGTCCACACTGGGGTATTGTGCACATACAAATTTATTGAGGGTAGGTCTTACATTAATCCTCCCTACCACAAAGGAAAAAAAGGGGGGGGCGAGGAGAGGGGGGACAGAAGGTAACTTTTTACGTCATGAAAGATATGTTTATTACCTTCATTGTGATATTGTGATGATGGTTTCAAGGTGTATGCCTATGTCTGAACTCACACAAATTAAGCGGGTGCCGTTTTTTTGGCTCTACCTGTTTTTGTTTATACCGTGATAAAGCTGGTAACAGAATCAACGGCCATGAAGAATCAATGGCCAGGGTTTCAGACATTTAAAGAAGGCATATTTGGAACATATCACCAGACAAAAAACCCCTACCACAGGCAAAGGGAACTGTAAATGCGTAGTGCAGCAGAAATCCTGAGTGCAAGAACTAGAAATCCTAACTCTCACTCATATTCCCTTCATTGCTGGGTCATCTGTCTTTCAGTAATTGCCTTTCTCTTTGCCAGTGCCCTCCACCAATACTGCAAAATGGTGTTTAGTGATAGTGATTAACCTTGTCATTTAGTCCGTACTGTGGGTAATATCAGGATGGACAGATCAGAGGGAAACCACAAGGGATAAAACACCACCTAGACATCTCACACCCCCATTGAAATGTAGGAACCGGCTACGACTTCAGGCTGTCTCCCTCAGGGAAATGAATGAATATAGTTTAGGTCATAAATAACCTTAAGAGGTAGGAGCATTTTTTGAAACTCTGTTACCAGTGTTTCTCAACCTTTTATTAGTATCACTCCCAAGGAGAAAAATTAAATTTAATTTAAATCCTCCCTAATGAGAGAAATTAAATAGCAATAAGAATTTGTGATGTAGGACTGAGCTTTGGCAAACCACAAACCATTGCAACACTGTGTTTGGTTCCTAATCCTGTACAAACTATTACAATGTAGCAGTGTGACACACAATTTTTTTTCTCTTACAGTTCTGGAGCTCCAAAGTCCAAAATCAGTTTTACTGGGTTGGAAACCAAGGTGTTGGCAGAGCTCTGTTCCTTCTGAAAGCTCTAGGGAAGAATGTGTCTCCTTGTCTTTTCTAGATTCCAAAGGCTACCTGCATTCCTTGGCTTCTAGCTCCTGCCTCCACCTTCAAATCCAGCAGCGTAACTCCCACCAATCTCTTGCTTATGTCATCACATCACAAACTCAGCCTCCTGCTGCTCCCTCTTAGCAGGACCCTGTGAATACACTGAACCCACTCAGATAATGCAGGATCATGTCCCCATCTCAAAATCCCTAACTTAGTCAACATCTGCAAAGTTCCTTTTTACCAGGTGAGGTCACACAGTCACATATTCTGGGGATCAGAACATGCACATCTTGTGCACTGACCACAAATATTCAGCCCACCACAAAGAACTAATATCTCTTCCACCTAAGCAACAATTTTGCCCCTTTGAGAGTAATTTCACCCCCATTTAGAATGCATGTTATATTATACAAGGAAGGATACACGTGGGTGTTAAGTAGCCAAAGGATGAACTATACTGAACAGCTCTGGGGCTTGGGAGCACTTCCATCCATTCCCCCCCCCTTTCTTGGTACTAGCAAACCAGATTTCCTTTGGAGAGTGGCCCTTTCTTCATTGTGTGCAACCTTAACAGACCCACACATCAAGGTGCCCACTTTCTGGCAGTCAAAGTGCAGGCATCTGGTGGTCAAGTAGACCTTCTCTGTGAGCAATTTAAAAAGGGGCTGGGGTTTCATTCAGCATGCATGTAAGGAGACCATCCCAGGGCCCTATATCCTTAACTCCTGGCTTTTCTGCTTTCCTGGTTCTTCAGCCTCCCCTCACTTCCCACTCCACTTCTAGGATTCCACCAAATCTTTCCAATATATCTCATTTTTTACTGAGTTGGTCAGAGCTGACTTTTTTTTTTTTGCATGCACCCAAATAACTCCAACTCATTCACAATGGGATGTTATAATTTCTGATATTAATATAATACTTTGGGGCTCTAGAATTCCAGGAAAAATGAATAATCACCAAAGTCATTTTACTTTCATTTTGAGTCAAAGTGAAACTGGGCAATTTAACAATGAAATAACCAGAGGAACGCTAGCCAAGAAAACTTTCTGCAGTTCTGGTAACGTCCTGCATCTGTGGTGTCCAATCCAATAGTCCCTAGCTACGAGAAGCTAATCAGTACTAGAAATGTGGCTAGTGGAACGGAATTTATCATTTTATTTCATTTCAACAAAGCCTAATTTAAGTGGCTATGTGTGACTGTTTCCTATCAGACTGGACACAGAAGAATTGGAGCTATTATATTTTTAGTATTAAGAACGGTCATATATATGATACAGCATCTTCAAATAAATGATGAGATCTTAAACCATGAGAACTAATTACTCTAATTTTTATAAATACTCTGAAATTTCCTAACAGAGCCCCATGGCCACCGGGCTGGATACTTTGTTTACCCTTCCCAATCGAGCCTCTATCCTTCTCTTTAACACTTTTGGCCCCGTAGGCTGATGCCTATGGATTATATAAATGGACTCCTTTACCCTCTGGCTTCCATTGGAGGTTGATAACTGGGAATTTCCTGCAGATTGAAGGGAAGAAGTAGAGCGAAATTTGCTGACTTATCCCTCCTTTCCTGCAAGGTAGCTATAGGCTAGCAATATCCCTCAAACACTAGTCACAGCTGCTTTCAGGCACCTGCCTGCCCTTCTGTCTCTAGGTTCTGGTAACTAGCCTCCCTTCTGCCTCTTCTGGCCTATGGTTAGTGATGGCATCCCCCCAGTTACTAGCTCTCAGGTATTTACTGAGCTATGCCTTGCTCCAAAAACTCCACCATTATTTATTATTCCATTTAAGTACCCTATCTCTTTCCTGCTGGGACACTGACTGATAGACTCAGTCAATATTTTCATTTAATAATATTTTAGAATAAAGCTTAAAACCATAAGCTAACATTATAACTGGTGTGAGGTGGTATCTCAATGTGGTTTTAATTTGAATCTCCCTGATGGCTAGTGATGATGAACATTTTTTCATGTGTCTGATAGCCATTTGTATGTCTTCGTTGGAGAAGTGTCTGTTCATATCTTCTGCCCATTTTTTGATATGATTATCTGTTTTGTGTGTGTTGAGTTTGAGAAGTTCTTTATAGATCCT
>PISX010008868.1:0-42190 GCA_004024625.1 Mellivora capensis | reverse complement strand
CTCTGTATTTTGGTGACTGTTTCCTTTGCTGTGCAGAAGACTTTGATCTTGATGAAGTCCCAAAAGTTCATTTTCGCTTTTGTTTCCTTTGCCTTTGGAGACATATCTTGAAAGAAGTTGCTGTGGCTGAATCGAAGAGGTTACTGCCTATGTTCTCCTCTGATGGATTCCTGTCTCACATTGAGGTCTTTTACCCATTTTGAGTTTATCTTTGTGTACGGTGAAAGAGAATGGTCAAGTTTCTTTCTTCTGTCCAATTTTCCCAGCACCATTTATTGAAGAGACTGTATTTTTTCCAATGTATATTTTTTCCTGCTTTGTCGAAGATTATTTGACCATGGAGTTGAGGGTCCATATCTGGGCTCTCTACTCTGTTCCACTGGTCTATGTGTCTGTTTTTATGCCAGTACCATGCTGTCTTGGTGATCACAGCTTTGAAGTAAAGCTTGAAATCAGGTAACGTGATGCCGCCAGTTTTATTTTTGTTTTTCAGCATTTCCTTAGCAATTCGGGGTCTGTTCTTATTCCATACAAATTTTAGGATTATTTGCTCCCGTCTTTGAAAAATATCAGTGGAATTTTGATCAGAATGGCATTAAAAGTATACATTGCTCTAGGTAGTATAGACATTTTAACAATGTTTATTCTTCCGATCCAAGAGCATGGAATGGTCTTCCATCTTTTTGTGTCTTCTTCAGTTTCTTTCATGAGCATTCTGTAGTTCCTCGAGTACAGATCCTTTACCTCTTTGGTTAGGTTTATTCCCAGGTATCTTATAGTTCTTGGTGCTATAGTAAATGGAATTGATTCTCTAATTTCCCTTTCTGTATTTTCATTGTTAGTGTATAAGAAAGCCACTGATTTCTGTACATTGACTTTGTATCCTGCCACGTTACTGAATTGCTGTATGAGTTCTAGTAGTTTGGGGGTGGAGTCTTTTGGGTTTTCCATATAAAGAATCATGTCATCTGCGAAGACAGAGAGTTTGACTTCTTCATTGCCAATTTGGATACCTTTTATTTCTCTTTGTTGTCTGATTGCTGTTGCTAGGCCTTCTAATACTATGTTGAACAAGAGTGGTGAAAGTGGGCATTCTTGTGGTGTTCCTGATCTCAACGGGAAGGCTGTGAGCTTCTTCTCATTGAGGACAATGTTTGCTGTGGGTCTTTCATAGATAGATTTGATGAAGTTCAGGAATGTTCCCTCTATCCCTATACTTTGAAGTGTTTTAATCAGGAACGGATGCTGGATTTTGTCAAATGCTTTTTCTGCATCAATTGAGAGGACCATGTGTTTCTTCTCTTTTCTCTTATTGATTTGTTCTATCACATTGATTGATTTGTGAATGTTGAACCATCCTTGTAACCCAGGGATGAATCCCACCTAGTCATGGTGGATGATCTTTTTAATGTGCTGTTGGATCCTGTTTGTTTGGATCTTGTTGAGAATCTTAGCATCCATATTCATCAGTGATATTGGTCTGAATAAGCTAACAAATGGATATATCTCACCATAGAGCTAAAAGAGGACCCTAATCAAAGATGTCATTGATCATTGTTATACACATTGGTCATTTAACACATACATACGTACACACAGTACAAATGCATATACTCAGGAATAAAATTCAACTCAGAGCTCACAGGGATAGTAACAATATTTCCATCATTAACAGCAGATACCAAAGATTCTTCTACAAAAGCAATTACAAGTGTGTTGACACAGATTCTAAACTGCAATTTGGTCAGATCCCTGGGAGCTTGTTTTCAAATGCAGGTCCCTTGGAAAAGAAGATAAAATATCAGTGGATTCCCATCAGTTCAGCC
Organism: Mellivora capensis; assembly: GCA_004024625.1. Classification (NCBI taxonomy): domain Eukaryota; kingdom Metazoa; phylum Chordata; class Mammalia; order Carnivora; family Mustelidae; genus Mellivora; species Mellivora capensis. Next base: position 40,364 of record PISX010008868.1, on the reverse strand, counting down.
TAGTAGGGTTACTATTAATCAAAAAGGAAAGTGGAAGCAGAACAGAGTGTTATTTGTCAACTAAACACAGCTGGAAACCAAAAAAAAAAAAAAAAAGAAGAAACTTGTGTTTTTCCAGGAGGATGAGAATATGTTATATCCAAAAGAAACTTTAGAGCTCATGTAACTGAAGATATTCCAGAATATGCTGTGAGAGGTCCTCTGGGAAGCTTTTACAGAGCCGTCTTAATCTAATATGATGGGAGGCAGCCCTCCACACTCCCTTCAAAAGAAGCAATTCTAAAGATAATCCCCTCAAATTTTAATTTGAACAAACAAGTCACTGCTAAGAAAAGAAAAATATGAGGGGCACCTGGGTGGCTCAGTGGGTTAAAGCCTCTGCCTTTGGATCACAAGTAGGCAGAGAGGCCGGCAGAGAGAGAGGAGGAAGCAGGCTCCCTGCTGAGCAGAGAGCCCGATGCGGGGCTCGATCCCAGGACCCTGGGATCATGACCTGAGCCGAAGGCAGAGATTTAACCCACTGAGCCACCCAGGTGCCCCTAGCTCCCGTTTTCTAAACAGGAAAGCTAAAGTATAGACAGTGTGCTGATAACAGAAGCAAAAAAGGGGAGAGCCCTTCAGCAGACAAATGGATAAAGAAGATATGGTCCATATACACAATGGAATATTACTCAGACATCAGAAAGGATGAATATCCAACTTCTGCATCAACATGGTCGGGACTGGAGGAGATTATGCTGAGTGAAATAAGTCAGCAGAGAGAGTCAAGTATCATATGGTTTCACTTACTTGTGGGGCATAAGGAATAACATGGAGGACATTAGGAGAAGGAAGGGAAAAATAAGGGGGGGTAAATAAGAGGGGGAGATGAACCATAAGAGATTGTGGACTCTGAGAAACAAACTGAGGGTTTTAGAAGGGAGGGGGGTGGAGGGATGGGTGAGCCCGGTGGTGGGTATTAAGGAGGGCACAGATTGCATGGAGCACTGGGTGTTACATACAAACAATGAATCATGGAACACTACATCAAAAACTAATGATGTACTTTATGGTGACTAACACAACACAATTAAAAAAAAAAAAAAAAGGGATCTCCCCCTCCCTCGCCATCAGGCCTGAGGCTATTCAGTGTTCGGTGTTCCAAACTTGCCAGAATCAAACAGTGAGTTGAAAACACAGCTTACACTAGAGGAGAGGAGTCACCATTGGCTTCATTTCCTGCTTACTTCACGGTATACCATCTGTGAAATCCGCTGCCCACAAGAGGGGAAACTGAACCTGATGACCTGTGCCAGAAGACTATACCCCTGTGGGTTATTTCCCAAATAGTGGTCTAGGGCTAAACCCTCTAGAGTAGTCTCAAAGCCTCCCCGTGGTGGGTTAAGATAACACTAGCTACTCTACAAACCAGAAACCCTGAAATCTCAGCAGCTTAACATAGAAATGTATCTCTCCTGCACAGAAAAACAAAATGGGTGTTCCTGGTCAGCTACCTCCATCCAATTCACTGCTCTCCTATTTTCAACATGATTTCCAAGGTTACCCCAGGGGTGTTCATCCAGCCTGCAGGTGAGAAGAAGAGGGGATGGAGAAGGTCTCATGCTTGCCTCACTCTTCCTGCAAGGGACCCATGCCAGCTCTGCTCACATCTCATTGTCAAGGCCACCGGCATGGTCACACCTAGATGTAAGGGAGGCTGGGACAAATGAAGTTGTTTCCCACAACAGTTTTACACTAGAACAGCAAGGACACACGTTTTTGATGAAGAGCTAGCTCTCACCGCCACAACCCACTAGGAACCAGTGGAAACAATCCTTTTACTTGACGAGTTGTTATCTGTGCCACAAAGAGTTCTGTTTCCATTATTAATAACTGACAGTGGGTTTTCTTTAGCCTGGTGTGGCTGAGCCTCAGACGTAAGTGAACACTTTGAAATACATTCAAATTTTCATGAGTGGGTAAGGCTACATTTTTTGTAAAGGCCCCATAGCCTTTATTTCAGGTTTTCAGAGAGCTTTAAGACCCCCTAGATATTTTTAAATCATTGCCACCTAGAGATTATATAAACTCGCTTTGTCCTTCTGGGCCTCATTCCCTAACCCAGTGGTTTGTGAACCACTAAGGAACCACACCCACTGAGGATCACCTCGAATGTACAGATTCCAGCACCCTACCCCAGCCCTCCTTCAGTGATATTTAAGTTGGGGGGGGAGTTAGGCAGTTGGGGAATATGTGTATTTTTTTAAACTTTCCAGGTAGCCATTGTTCTTCCCCCCGAGCTAAACCGAACAGGTGCATTGCTTGTGAAAGAGAGGAGAGCCTGCTTGCTCCCAGCTAGTGCTGCCGGTGATTAGCTCCCTTCACTCAGAGCTCACCCACATCCCCTTCAGTCCACCCATAGTTCTCCGCCTGGTTCTAACATACACAATTTTCGATCTATTCACCAGACCCACTTTCACATTCACATAGCCCTTAAGGATCTCTTTTTAATTACAATGACTGATTAAGAAACTCTTATGGGCCAAGCATCATGCTTATCGCCTCCCATTTCATTGAAAACTCATAGCCACCCATTTGCAGACGGGTAGACTCACTGGGGCTTCTAGACCTGTACCATCCATCCATTGTCACAGAGCTAGCAAGTGCCTGAACCTAGAGCCAAACCCCACTGCCTGATCCCAATCTCTTTGTCTGATACGAGGACCTATTTTTAATCCCTTTTTCTCTTCACAACATTGCAGAATATTTTCAAGGCTTTATTACTTGCCTCTCCTGCTCTCAATAGTTTTGCTCTTGCTCAAATATTACTTGAGGTTTTTATCTTCCCCCAGTTTAAAATTTTACTTCTGAGTCATCCGTGTATAAAAAAGAGGAACTCTCTAACTGTTTCCCGGTGGAAACAAGGCATATACTATTTGTCAACCATTTTTCAATTCAGAAGCACCAAATGAAGTAGATGTGAAACATTCAGGATGTCGGGTTGAGCTACAGAGTTCTTTTTCTCTGCTTGAACAGAAAAAGAGAGATGTCAGCTGCTACAAGTCTACGGATATCCTTAGAGCTTTGATCACAACATGCATAGCTGAGTGAGGCTGTTAAAGACAAACACTTCAAAAATAATTAACTGTTTTATCTGACTTCACGTCTCAAGGAATCCAAGGTGCCATATCAGGAATTTGTGTTTAGACTGTAAATTATTTTGTGGCCAGATGGCACATGGTTACATCTCCTAAATCATTCTATCTAAATGTCCCACGCTGTCTCGTGGAGTCCCGTCTCTGCTCTCACACTCTGCGGACATGGTGTGATTAAGCTCCACTGGGAAGGGCCAGTCTGGCATCTCCAACACTAGAAGGAAGTGGTTACAACTTGTTAAGTTGCAGAAGGCTCCTCCTCATAGAAACTTTAATTTTCTTACTATGTAGGCCACTTCAATCACTTGGTGGGAACTGGGGGAGGTGGAGAGCGTTTTGTTAAATCTTTTTGCTGGAGGAGATGTTGGAAAATTTTTTTCTCATTAGTATTTTTTTCCTGGGGGTAAGATGGAAAGGAAAGAAAGATAAAACATAAGCCAATCAATGACACTATATTTTGAATCTCACTAAAATATGAGGCAGATCCAAATGGTTAAAAGTAGTTTTTAAAAAAAGTAGTTTAAAAATAGTTTTTAATGAACTATTTGGGGATTTCAATTTGTTCCTGCCATCATTATACCTACAACATGGTTGTTTGAAAAAACACTATAGATAAGAAAAAAGGAAAAGGAAAGGAAATGCCATCACAATAATAGGAGATCAGAGACAGACTTGGGGCAGAGATCAATGACCTAATAAACCAATTTAAAAGTTAATTAGAGGGGCGCCTGGGTGGCTCAGTGGGTTGAAGCCTCTGCCTTCGGCTCAGGTCATGATCCCAGGGTCCTGGGATCGAGCCCCGCATCGGGCTCTCTGCTCAGCAGGGAGCCTGCTTCCCTTCCTCTCTCTCTCTCTGCCTGCCTCTCTGCCTACTTGTGATCTGTCAAATAAATAAATAAAATCTTTAAAAAAAATAAAAATAAAAAATAAAGTTAATTAGACAATGTGCCTTACATATACATACTTCATATGTTACTTACTGGTATCCAACTCACAGACCCCTAATGCCCTCTCATTCTGAGCTGTCGAGGTGTGTGCTGAGCAGGAGTGAAGCGGCCCGGAATGGTACGCAGCCCGCGCCAGCTTCTGGGAGTTGCTCCCTTCCCCCATGATGTCAGGAGCCCTCTTGTTTGGGAGCTTGTTCTCCCAAGGGGCTCAAAGTGGCTGCAGTCAAGTGTTCCCACTCTGCTGGTCTAGCTACGGGATCCTCCCTTGGTGGAGGGGAGCCTTGCCTCATCTCCTTTCCCATCTCTCCGGATGTGTTTCTGTTTTACATTTGCCAAAACAAACTGCCTTCACGGAAAAACCCAATTAACATGGAATCTTGTTCAACATTACTTTCTCTTAGCTTCATTAGTACCATAATTTTTTTCCAACCCTTCAGTCCCCTTGCCTCCTCCAGTCTCCTGCCCCTGGCTAATAAACACACCCAGATTTCTTCCATCCTAAAACTGTATCCTTGCTTGATGCCTACCTCTAACTCTGTGCTTGCTTTCTGTTCAGCCGTGTCTGAAAAACATTCTATTCTAACTCTCTCCACATCCTCGCTTCCCCTTCCCATTTTCTCCCAACCACGAAAAGCTGGTTTTCACCTCCTACCCACCCCACACTTGCCTCCACTCTGCAAAAACTGCTCTGGAAATGGCAACCAACAATCCTCATAGTGTCAAAACTGTCAATTGTCTATTCTTATACTATGGGTCCCTTCTGTCCCATTCGAGAATGATAGAGACCCAAACCTTTCTAAAGCTATATATCCTCGGTTTCCATGGTATTATTTCCTCCTAGGTTTCTCCCCTCTCTGACTATTCTATGACTATTTCCTACATGGGTATTTTTGCTTCTCCTCTGCCTGTTTCTTAAAAGTCGGTGTTCCACCGGGTTTTGCTCTCTTCTCACTTTTTCTGCGCACTGCCTTTCTCACCATACGCTCTTCTCAGGTAGTCTCTTGAGCTAATGATATGGACTCTGACTTATGTGCTAAGGACAACAAAAGCCAGTTCTCCAGCCCTGCCCTCTGCCCTGGGCTTCAGTCTCAACCACCCAAGTGCCTTTTCACATATACCCCCAAGATATGTACAGTCATCTCCTATTCAGTACAAGCCTCAATGTGACACCTTCTCCCCCAAGATACTTCGTCTCCAGATTCACTCCCCATTTGTTCCCAGTAACACTATTGATAATAATGTGTTTGGGGATGATACCTCGGCCATGGAATCATAGAATCATTTCCTACCCATTGCCCCTGTTTAATGGACAGTAGGCCATTGATCCTCTGACCCACAGTTGAAGAAAGAAAGACACAGGCTTTAGGAGTGCCACTCAATCCCAGGAATGGTTAAGCACAAAGAAAAAAATGCATGAGCTCCCGCCACAAGGTTCATGGGCAGCCTTGGATCTAAAACCACCACACTAGTGAAACCCAGACCTCTTTTGACTTCCTGTGTTAGGAGAGAGTCTACTTGTGCTCAGCACACTTGAGAAGTGTCTCTGCTTCTTGCTACCAATATAATCCTGACCAATAATAAATAACAACGTGTAGCTTTAAATCAAACTGAGCTCAACACTTGAACAGGATTACTGTGCAATCCCTACTAGTGGAAGTGTCTCTAGTCCTCAGAGATCCTCATCGCCATGGAACCCCCAAAATTTACTCTAACTGTAACAAGTCTGTCTAAAAGCATCCAGCTAAGTCAGATCTTAGGCAAGGTACTATCTCTGTTCCAATTCTCTTCTCACTCGGGAACCGCTCAGAATCTAAAATGTCAAATATAAATTATTAAAGAATACATTTAAGAAGTCATTTCTGTAGGTTTCCAGAATTCCTGGGGCTGTATTATTTGCCAGCTGTTTTAATAATCCTCTTTTAAAGTCCAATTGTCAAATTACCTTTAATCAACAAGAGTGCCATGGCATGAGGTATACAAATGGGAAAGAACAAAATGTTCCTCAAGGTGCCTCTTCTTGGAATGAGCCTGGAAAGTGACACCTGGGTAGACTTGATTTTAAGGAAACGTAAACTCTGAGTTCTAGCATGAAATGTCACACTTGATCGTAAAGGAAATCCAGATGTACTAGGCACTGCCTGACATCGCATGCTAATATTCATAACTGTTAAGCTTAAAAGCATTTCACATATAATTGCTTCTTTCAGGAACAAAATGAAGTCCTTTCTTCAGTCTTGGCTTGCAATTCTTTAGTGAGTCAGAAGTGATACAGAGTAGCTAAAGGTCAAAGCAATTTGTCATAGTCACATGTGAGCAATTCAAAGTTCTTCAACCCCCCCATTTTGAAAGGATGTTTTCCTTAAAAGCAGCCTCTAACATTATTTTATAGCCACTAAGTAGCTCATTGTACATAGGAGGACACGAATCAGTAACCAGCTTCCCTGACAAAACTCTACAAGGAAAAAAAGAAAGAATCTTCCAATCTAAATAATTTTTAAAAGCCTGAACTGGATATTTTGTTAGGGTTCCCATCTTAGAGAAATGATAAATACCTCCAGCTTCTGTCATGCTAATCAAAAATAGTTAACCCTGTTTTTCTCAAGCAACTGTGATTACCATGAATCATGGTGAAGAGGGGGAACAAAGGAAATCAAAGGGGGAAAAAACCCCACCAGGTTGAACTGCATTTACTCACTCAACACCTTGGTTATTTATTTAGCTTTTTTAAGTCACCCTTTAGTCGTACCCCTAAAAGCTTGATGCTGTATTCAGAGCAAAATATGAACACGAGAAACAGTTCCAAAAGAGTTTGTTGAACTTTTCCTTTTACATGGGCCAAGTCACCATGTGAACTCATTTGAGCTCTGCTAAAATCTGGAGATAGACATTTTTATTAAAAGGCTACAGTCTTATTTGGTCTACTCATGAACTCAGAATGTCATCATCTTGGTTTTCATATGTGGGATATAAGAACATATTACCATATAGTTAAATTACCAGCCTAGTTTGTCTAGGACATCATCCTAGGACTCAAGTGACATGCTGATGATGCACATTAGTACATTCTAATAAAAATGGAAGTTTCTGATTATACCGAGTGGGAAAAAAAATATGATCATGAAAAATGGCTGTCAGTAACACAAGATAATAAAATCAATGAATAAAATCAGATTTCTACTCTACTACTTAATATGATGCTTTGGAATTTCAACAGATTTCAATTTATACACACACATACACACATTCATATATTCTCCCATACAACTTGTGCCAAAAATAATAAAAATAATGTGCTATATTGGGATTACCAAATTAGAAAAAATGTGGAATGTATCCTACCAACTTTGAAATATCCTTAAGCAAGGAGAAGAAAAAGTTATAAGTAAGATAGACTACATTATAAGTAAGATAGATTACAAGTCCAGTATTTATCCAAAGTATTGCTGTATATAAGAGGTAACTCAACAAATTATACGTAAAATTCATTTAAGAAACAATTTCATAGGGTCCCTGGGTGACTCAGTCAGTTAAGCATCTGCCTTCAGCTCAGGTCATGATCCCAGGATCCTGGGATCCAGCCCCAAGTCGGACTCCCCGCTTAGTGGGGAGCCTGCTTCTCCCTCTACTTCTGCTCCTTCCCCCTGCTTGTGTACTTTCTCTTTCTCTAATAAAAAAAAATAAATAAAATTGAAAGGAAGGAAGGAAGAGAAAGAAAGAAAGAAAGAAAGAAAGAAAGAAAAGAAAAGAAAAGAAAAGAAAAGGAAAGGAAGAGGAAAAGAAAGAAATGATTCCATGATCACAAAGAATATATTTTCAAATGAGAAAGGCAAAAGAATACAAAGATATGTGAATAGATTAAGGGCGAAAGGAATTGGGGAGAGGGAAAATTCAGGTGGGCTTTAGAAATTAAGAGTCTCTCCCTAAAGCACTAGTTCTGAACCTTGGCTGCACATTGGAATTACTTTTATTTCCCTCTATTTAGGTTCTATTTTAATCAGTCTGAAGTGTGGGCTAGGCATTAAAAAAATTGTTTCACTCTCCAGGTAATTCTAATGAGCAGCCACAGCTGAGAACCACTGCCCCATTAGGTGTAAACCTTGAACTGCCTCTATGATCAGGTCAGGATGAATAGAAGAAAGCACACCATGAAGAGGGGAATGGGAAGCACAAAGTCAGGCACTGTAATTTGAAAGGAGAGGTGAGCTAAGCAAAAAGTACTACTGGCAAAAACATCAGCCACCTGGCATCCCGGTCAGAGCTTCCTGTGAGGGCATTTGCCTAGTGAGCGCCCCACACCTCAGACCATGACCTTCCATTTTACACATTAGAGAGTTCAATTATCAGCTGCTCAATTCTCAGATAATTCTCAATAACTGGACCCACACAATATTAAAGAATGGGTCAGATGCCAAAGAATGCCTTTTTGACAAAGGACATAACAGCCTAGTGTGTCAGATACCACACTGACATTGGGGCAAAGCTTTATGGGAATACAGATTGTGGTCAAGCATTTAGTGTAAAGAATCAGAACAAGAACAACTAATTGTACAATTTCCATAGCGAATACAGCAAGCATGGAGAGCTGGATGCTTCCATCTCATCTATATATGCAAATGTGATTCATGGATCAGATCCCCAGGCAATTTCAAAGCAATTTTTCTCCAAGATGATGCTCTTACTCCTCATTTTTCTTTAGTTTCATGCTCTTGCCTGCTTCTGTTGGTAAATTCTTCCTTTAGCAATGTTAATACCATTGATTATATTACCTTTAAGCTTGGTTTATTCTTTTAGATTTGAATCTGGGAAGCATATTATCTCTTATAATTACATATTGATTGTATTTTTTTTTTAATTCTCAGAGATCTAGAGAAACCTTTATTTTGTTACCTACAGAAAAGAATTGGGAATAAAAGTCAGAGAACTGAAGCAGAGGAGATAGTTTCAGAGGTAATGAGAAATCAGTTTGTACAGCTCTCATGAGGACAAGAACCCTGAAACATGGTGTACTTATTCACTTATACCCGTCAAGGCCTCTATCAAAATTCTGAACATAAAACAGGCTACTTATTTGAATGTTATGAATATGAATATATTTATACATGTATTATATATACATATAATATATTTATAATTTATGTATTATATAATTCAGCTCACTGAGAACTTATTTATTTGTATTTGCTTATTCTTAGAGAGTAAGTAAGCTGATAGTAAGGTTTCCCTCTTTCCTTCTTGCAACTGTTATTTCTAAAGGAACTCTTCTCGCTATAGTGCTATCCCCAAACTTTAGATCAGATTGGCTTCTGAATCACAGTATTTAGGCAATTTCATGAGATTAATCCCTTTTTCATTTCAACAAGATATTAGTGTTACAAGAAGAAATCAATACCTTGATTTTGAAAAATTCGAATAAGAAGGAAGTACCATGATAACTTGCCCAGAAAGCCGCTATGAGTGTTGCTGCTGAATTATAAAAAGAAAAGAAATATCACTTCTAATCACTGGATTTAAAAGTAAGTTAGTCATTTTAGTTCTTCCTTTGAGTGGACTGAAATCTCGGTCTATTGGAAAAAGAAGAAAACAGAGATTAAGACACCAATACACTTAGGTTTCATTAGGATTGGTTAGCTCTTAGGTGATACTTGACTCATTGTCATTCTACATTTAAGCAGAGATACATCTCAAAGCATTTCTGGAAGGTCTGTGTGATTCACATAAACTTCAGTTACCAAGAAATTGATTCAGAGGGAGCTATGTCCAAAACTCACGTTTTGGATTCTTAGTCCATTGGCTGGGTTAAAATCATGCTTAGAGGGGTGCCTGGGTGCTCAGTCATTAAGCGTGTGTCTTTGGCTCAGGTCATGATGCCAGGGTCCTGGGATCAAGCCCTGAATCGGGCTCCCTGCTTGGCAGGAAGCCTGTTTCTCCCTCTCCCACTCCCCCTGCTTATATTCCCTCTTTTGCTGTGTCTCCCTCTGTCAAATAAATAAATAAAATCTTTTTCAAAAAATAATAAATAAATAAAATCATGCTTAGAGGCTGAATTTACCCCTATGTCATGATCTGACCGATCAGCTCTCTTGCCAGGCATTCTTCTTCCCAGTTATCTCTAAACACTCACCCAAGAGTTTCCATGGCCCCTGACCATCTATCTCACTTTGTATTTTTTCCATTGTGGAACTCACTTTAACAGACTAATACCCATACACCTGAAGTTCTGCTTGCTTTCTTCCCATGTTCCAAGTACTCTGGTTTACCAAACATTCCATAAATTCGTAAGAGCACCCTTCTAACATTTTCTCTAACTGATCCTCAAATCAAAAACACAGAATCTTAAAACTTACCCCCCTCTTGTACCTACTATTTCTCTCTCCTCAGAATATATGGATTCATTGCTTCTCAACAGTTGCAGCAGGTGAATTCCAAGGAAGAGGTCAATATCTATTTTTTTCTCTGAACTTGTAACTATACTAATTGTTAATGGTTCCAGAAACTCTCCAGAATTCTTCAACATTTTTAAAAAGAATTCAATTGTGTGAGGTAGGATTTGATATATCTATTGAGACACTTTCTCAAGCTATCACTTTAGGAAAAATTGATGGTTAAATTTTATCAAATATTTAGGAAGTTTGAGAGGTTATGGATATCTTCTGTGTTAGAGAAACAAACTTTCTTCTCAATGGTCATTGTCAAACCCTATAGGAATTTTCATCTGAATGAATACAAATCACTACTAGAACATTAATAGTATCTAAGGACATTCAAAATATTTTAGTCTTTGTTTTTCTTTTCTGAATGTTATTGTTGTTGTTTCTAATCTAATCATTTTAATATAGTTGCACCCGGTCTATTTCAGTCAGACAGCTCACAGTCAGAAAACAGACTCATGAAAAAAAATGGGAGAGAGCATGAGAGAGAGGGAGAGGTTACGATGAAGTACAAACATGTTTCTGAGAACAACACAGTAAACTCACACTTCTTAGTCAACTTCTTTCATACCCAAAATTCTCCATAGACTTTTCCAACGCATTAAGATAAACAACTACAAGTCAGTGTTCTCACATCTTTCCATTCCTACAAAACCGTAGGGTAACAGTTCTTATTCATACTTTCACAGGCACATCATTGTTTGAGCTCCCTTCTCATTGGGAAAATTGGTGAAGTCAAAAACCTGCTGGGATTTCCATTAGAAATAAGAGGTACAGCCATTATTCAAAAAGCAAGACTTACTTTATGAAGCTTTAGCCACATTTGTTAAGAGCTCGGTTGCGCTGTCCATCTCTCCAGCTGTGAAACAGGCACAATAGTGCCCACCATGGTCGTCATAAGCACAAAGGATAAAGCCTGGTCCAGGGAAGGAAGGACGTATCACTGCTAGGTGATACTTCTCTAGGTAACAATTGAGGGAAACTGACATTTCTAATGTTGCTTTAAGCAAACAATAATTTTGCCAATGGGTGAATGCAACCAGAATTCATATCGTCTCTGGCAGGAAAAGAGTTGAGAGAAGCCCATAAATACTCTACTTTAGGAGTGGTAATGGCTTTTTTGCATAGTTTCTGTATTTTAGGGCATAAGTGTGATATTATTCTCTCATTCCTTTAAGTTAATTATTTTGAATCATCAGTAATAGCCACTATTTATTGTTTTGTAACACTATCACCTCTGGTATATGTGTTAGGATTAGTGAGCTCAAATTTCTGTTTTCTGAAAGGTTCTGTTTTCTTAAGGGACATTTCTGTGTATGGCCTCGAACAAACATGTCCCGTAGATGGCAGGCTAAGATCTCCTCTCACAAGCCAGCGACGTTCGGTCAGAAAGATTACCATGTACCTGGAAACTGAGTCCAAGGGTCACTTTTGAAAATGTGATTATGAAACAACATTTCTCTGTTGTTTCAAGGACAGAAAATTTGGAGAATGCTTTAGGGAAAATAAACAGGTATTACTGTGGAAAGCAGTAGAATGTCTCCCTCAGTGAGGAAGATGCAGAGGGAACATGAAAAACCCACATAAGGCAGGTCCCAAAGGGAGGCTGAAACTCCACAGAAAGCTTTTTGCATTACAATTCCTTAAACAAACCTAAATTAGCAACATTAAACACATGTTCTGCTTCCCTAAAGAATGGACTCTGGAACCCATGCTCCAACTCTGGAATTCATCCAGGCCACTGTCCCACTGGGATGCCTCACAACACTGCTCTCCTCAGCACAGGTTCCCACCCACCAAAATCCCAATGCGCTGCTTTGCTTCACGCTTCAGCTAGGTTTTCCTGACTGAGCCAACTGGTTTTCACAGCTCAATCTTCTGTCTTTGACACCAACACTCTTCAAAAATCAGACTATCACTATGTGCAAGAGCTCGGACTACGGACAGGAGGCACCCAAGCTGGAATCCTAATTCAGAAACTGAAGGAATAAGCGGCCAGACCTACTCCTCACAAACAGCTCCTCTCCAGAGGAAGGTGGTGGGACGTTCCTCAGAGGCAAGAGAGAGAAATCACGGAGCAAAACATCTAAGCAGTTAGAAGTGGTCTGAAGGGGGAGCAGTCTGGATGTCTATCTGCTCACTCACTTCATGAACAAATATTTATTGAGTCATGTGCTAGGTGGTTTCTATACACTGAGGTAAAGGGATGAACAAGACAAGTCTGTTCTCCTGAAGCTAACTTAGTAGTTGGTAGAGGTGGGGGTGGGGGAAACAGACATCAAACAAATAAAAAATAAATACATACATAAATGCATAACTGAAACACTAATAGTGCAATAAAACAGAGTAAGGGAGTGGAGGCACCTCTTCAGAGTGGGCAGTCAGGAAAGGCTTCTCTTAAGACACTTGAGCTTAATCTAAATAAAGAAACGAAGACACTCATGAGGGGATATAGGGTATGAGAATTCTAGGCTAAGGAAGTGGCACATGTAAAAATCGTGAGCTGTCTGCACACTGGGCAAGGCGAAAGAACAGGAAGATGTTCCGGGGGGCTCGAATGCAGCAGATGAAAGGAGAGGATGATGGCAGGGATTAGTGGGGCCAGGATACACAGAACTGTGTAAAAGCATGATAAAGTGTTCAGATTTTATGCTAACAGCAGTGGAAAGCAATTAGAGGGTTTTAGGTAGGATAATGCACGGTGTGATTTATGTTTTAAGATCTCGCTGGCTATGAAGTGCAGTATACATTATAGGGTTCAGGAAGGGCTGCAGAAACAGCAGTAAAGAGACTCGTGGCCAGGAAAGACACGATGTTGGCCTGAATCAAGCCTTGCGGCAGCAGCAAAACACCCACATAAAGTGAGCTGGCGTGTATTTTGCATGGGGGACCAGGACACTGGCTGAAGTGCCGTTTTCTGACATGAGAAGTAGAAGAACTAGTCTGGGGGAATCCTGGATTCAGGATTCTTCTTGGGATCTACTACTCTGAAACGCCTCTAGATACAGAAGGAGAGACGTCCTCAGTCAGTCCAGACTGCTGTAACAAAGTGCCACTAGCTGGCTGGCTTAGAAGCCACAGTTATTTCCCACAGTTATGAAAGCCAGAAGTCCAAGAGCAGGGTGCGAGCACGGTAGGTTATGGTGAGAACTATTTTCTGGGCGAGACTGCCCATTTCTCGCCTCCTCACATAACGAAGGAAAAGCGGTTGAGAGAGCTCTCTGAGGTCCCTTTCATAAGGACAGTAATCCCATTCAGGAGGGCTCCACTCTCCTCCCAAGGGCCTCCTGTTCTAATACCATCACACTGCAGGTTAGAATTTCAACATTTGAATTTGAGGGACACACAAACATTTAGTTCATTGCAGAAGTAGACAAACAAATGTTAGATTTGTGACTCTTGAACTTGGAATTACGGATAATATCTTGGACTCACTGGCGCATAAAGACGTGAGACTAGATGAGAGAAATGAGATGGAAGGTCATCTAGGACGGGGCCCTGGGGCACATACCACCATGCATAGATCAGAGAGCAAAGCAGCAGCCAGCATAGGAGACTGAGAAGAAAAATCATGGAAGCCCAGAGAAGAAAATGCTTAAAGGAGAGTTCAGCTGTGTCCACTGCTGCCAAGTCAGACGAAGACAGAGAAGTGACCGGGGTCAGAGCGCGGTGGGGCACATGCGGGGCCTGCCCGGCACTGGCAGACCTGGAGAGTGTGCGCCTCCTAAAAGTTCAAACCTTAGACACCACAAAAGTCTCACCCTGGTTCCAGCTCTGTCTGCAACTCACCGTTGAATTTGGCAACAGGGAGGTTACTGACGAGCTCAATGAAAAAAATGATCAGTGGAGAGGAAGGGACAGAGCCCAAGCAGTCCGTGGTGGGAAGAGCAGCAACGGGGAAGACACACAGTGTGGGCTGATAATGACACTGGCGCTCAGGCACTTCCAGGAAGGGAAGAGAGACCCGAGCACATGCTGGAGCAAGACGTTAAGCGACAGTAGTGGCTTAATCATAGTAAATCCTGAAGCACTGTCTGATGCTCATGGGAATGATCCATGGGGAACATAGTTAATGAAAAACAGGAAACTGCCATCCCAAAGCGGAGAGAAAAAAAAATATTCCTGCTCCAGGGGGAAAGAGGGAGAGGAGGGAACTACAGCCAGAGGACCCCACTGGAAAGAAGCCTGGGCTTCCCCCAGATAAAAGCAGCCACTCAACACTCCGTATTGCAGATCCGTGAGTCAGGCTGCAGAAGACGTGCCCTGCCCCCAGACAGTGCTTGAAAAGCCTTAGCCCTACAACGCTAGCAACATTTCAGCCAGGGCTACACGGAAATGAAAGGCATCGCCAGCACTGGTAGGTAGAGCCCCACGTGGAGGCTCCCAGGGAGATGGCAGACATTGTGGCTGTAAGAGCTAGCCAGAGAGGACAGGACATTTGTGACAATGGCACGTGGCTCAGCTTCAGAGCACAGAGGGGCTCAGCAAAACATCTGCAGCACTGATGTCATCTGTCACATGGTAAAGGGGAGAGGGAAGAAGAAAGAAGAGGAAGAGAGGGAAGAGAGGAAGAAAGAGAAGACCCAGCCTTACTCTTGCCACAACTGGTTTGCTTTTTGTTTTGGTTTGGTCTGGTTCTGTTTTGTTTGGGCTGCAATTTATAGTATGTGCTCAGTACCTTACTTCCTATGCTGAGAAGTTTCAGGAACATGTAGACCCTGTGCTGGGGACCTTCTATTGTGTCTAATCCACACGGCAATCCTGAAAGTTGTGTGTTATGATGATCCCATGCTTACAGATGAGGAAACTGAGGCCCAACGAGGGCAAATGATTGCCTGTGGTCATAGAGCCATCGGCAAATCCAGGATTCAAAGCGAGCCTGTTTGAGTCCCAGGCCTGTGGGTGCTGTGGACAGAGAGCAGGAGAGCCTGGAAGACAGCCCTCGGAGTTGGGACACCCGCCAGCCCTGGACAGAGCCACGGCACGCACCGTGCAGACAGCACCCGGGGTTCTGTCCCGACAGGCAGGACCATGGAGAGAGCAGGAGACGGGGCATTTTCCTGCTGTACAGAGATTATGAGGATCCTTCTGGATGTTGCTACTGTTGCTGTGATTCAAGCCCTGCCCCTCTAGGGTGATGGGGCAGGGGAAATACTGCCCCCTCCCTGCGTAATTCTGCAGCTCCATACACACATTGTAACTTCCCACTCTGCCCTCAAGTTGTGGTAGCCAGAAACGGAAAAAAAAAAAGGCTTATCTCCATGTGTACAATTACATCTCTACAGAGAGCAGTGTTAGTCCTACTCAAAGACATCTGCGTTCCCCCTGTTTTATGAAAGAATTATGAAAGTGTTCCTTGCTGAGTCGAGTCATGTCCTGGAATCTTTGAAGAAAACTTAAGTCTCTCTAGACTCACCTAACTCTCTTGAAGTCTGTAAACCCTGAAGGAAAGATAAGGTTGCATAAGCTTCAATTAAAGTTTCTTTTCAAATATCCATAACTTTATACACATAAAGAGTAAGCTCTCGTTGCACTATAAACATTTGATA
This sequence comes from Mellivora capensis, assembly GCA_004024625.1. NCBI lineage: Eukaryota > Metazoa > Chordata > Mammalia > Carnivora > Mustelidae > Mellivora > Mellivora capensis. The sequence continues at coordinate 24,306 of PISX010008868.1, read as the reverse complement.
ATGTTTTCAAATGTATACTCCACAGAAGAAACACATTGTCGTAATTAAAAAGTTTTCTATTTTCATATTTTGAAAGTTGGAAAATGGGTTCTCTGGCTTCTGACTGACTCTCATCTTTAACTCTATAAAGCATCGCGTTTTTTCACCACTGATACTCCCTTCCCCTCCACCAGTCACCGAAAAAAGTATCAACCCAAACGGATCACGGGCCTAATTGTAAGAGGTACCACTATACACGTTCTAGAAGAAAACCCAGAAGAAATTTGTCATGACCTCAGGTGGAGCAAGGTTCTTAGAAACAAGAGCAAAAACATGATAAAAGAGAAAAAAAATGATAAATTGGGGCTTAATCAAAATTAAAGTCTTTTGCTTTCACAGGACACCATTAAGAAAATGAAAAGACAAACCACACACTAGGAGAAACTAGTTGCAAATCATATTATCTAATAAAGGACTTGGACCCAAATAGACATAAAGAATTCATTCAACTAATTATAAGGAAACACAATGCAATCTTAAAATGGGCCAGATATTTGAAAAGATACTTCATAAATAAGATATGGGAAACATGCTCAACAGCGTTAGTAATGAGTGAAATGAAAATAAAATTAAACTAAGATACTACCGGACACCCACTGGAATGGCTATAACCAAAAAGACAAACAGCAGGAAGAGTTGCTGAGGATGTGGAGAAACCAGAGCTCTCACACACACTGCTGCTGGGAATGCAAAATGGTACAGCTGCTTTGGAGAATGGTTGGGAAGTTCCGTTAAAAAGAGAAACATAAACTTCCCCTTTGATGCGGCAATTCTCTCCCCAGACATTTCCCCAAGAGAAATGAAAACATATGTCTATGTAAAGGCGGGTACCCAAACACTTACAGCAGCATTATGCATACAGCCACGAAGCAGACACAAATCAAATTTCCATCGGCTTGTGAATGGAATTTCCACATAATGGAATACTAGTCAGCAATAAAAAGGGCCAAACTACAGAAGGGTGCTGAAACTTGGATGAATCTAAAAAACAGATTAAGTGAAAAGAGAAAAAAATGCAAGACTGCATGATTCAATTCAGATTTACATCCTTTAAAAAGTATGATTCCCTCTAGAGGAAATGTCCAGAAACGGAAAATGGATACAGACAGGTGGAAAGCCAATCACTGGTTGTCTGGGATGAGGGGTAGGAGCAGGCACCGACTGCAAATGGGCAAAAGAAAACCCTTGAGGATGATGAAATTGCTCTAAAACTGGATAGTAATGATTGCAACAACTTTATAAATTTACTAAAAATTATGGCATTTTATGGATGAACTTTATTGTATAGGTGGATTTGTAAAAAAAGAGCCATCAGGTACCTGTTGGCACTGATGTAAACTATATCTATAGCTTTCAAAAAAGAATTCCTTAATTCCCTGATAAGAAATACTTTAAGATACCCATTAATTTGGCAAAAAGCTTATAGTCATTTAACACAACATGCTGGTGAATAGATCAGTCAGGATGTGCTATGTTATACAGCAGTAACAAACCAGCTCAGAATCTCTGGTCTAAAACAGAGGTCAGCAAACTTTCTGCAAAAAATCATTTGGTAAATATTCTCAACTCTGCAGGACACAGGGTTTCCACTTCAACTACTCCACTCTGCCTAGACAAAATACAACAAACGGGCATGGCTCTGCTCTGATAAAACTTTACAAAAACGGGCAGTGGGCCACATTTGGCCAATAGGACATGGGTCTCAAAACTCTGATGTAATTTATTTACATCATTGATTTATTTACAACTCACACTTTATTGCAAGTCAGCTGGGGGCACTACTCCACGTCGTCTTCACCAAGACCCAACACGGTGCAGAAGTCACCACACGGGTCATTAAAGCTTGCTGAGGCAGAGTCAGTGGACGTGACAAATGTCTCACTGGCCCTTAAGAGTCTGCTCACATTTTATTGCCCAAAACAAATCTCATGACGGGACGCCTGGGTGGCTCAGTTGGTTAAGCGGCTGCCTTCGGCTCAGGTCATGATCCCAGCGTCCTGGGATCGAGTCCCACATCGGGCTCCTTGCTCGGCGGGAGCCTGCTTCTCCCTCTGCCTCTGCCTGCCTCTCTGTCTGCCTGTGCCGCTCTCTCGCTCTCTCTCTCTCTGACAAATAAATAAATACAATCTTTAAAAAAAAAAAAAAACAAATCTCATGACTGTGCCTAATTTCAAAAGGGGTGGGAGAGTGCAAGCTACCACATGCCGAAAAGGCAGAGAGCTGGAAGTCGCCCGTGAACTCCTCTTTGTTCCTACAGTGGAGAGAATGGAGGGAATTGTGAGCTCCCGTCCACTGCTGAGGAGCACGTAAGCTGGAAAACCACTTCGGAGAATCATTTAGCGCATACTGTTACATACGCTCTCCTGACCAAAATTTCCATGCTCAGGTCGGTGACCTGCAGAATCTCCCACACAAGTCCGCTAAAAAATACATACAGTGGTGTCCACTGCAGCATGGTTTACAGTAGAAAAAACTGGATGCACCTTCAATATCTATTAAGAGTACAGTAGATAAAATTATTATTTCTAAAGAAAATGACATCATACACAGCAGCCAAATGAATAACATATGGATTAATGAAAACAAATTACTTTATCCATATGGATACATCTAAAGAAAGTAATTTTGAATGAAAAAGGAAAGTTGCAAGAGAGTGCCTACACAATGATTCTGCTTATTTCAGTTAACTGTTTAAAGATAGATTTTATTTATTTATTTATTTATTTGAAAGAAGGGAAGGGACAGAGGAAGAGGGACAGAGAGAATCTCAAGCAGGCTCCCCAAAGGGTGCTGGATGCGGGGCTCCCTGAGACCATGACCGGAGCCAAAATCCAGAGTCGGACACTTAATCGACTGAGCCACCCAGGTAGCCCTGGGTGGTACTTTTACTTCAATGTTTACTTCAATGATTAAAAACACATGGCTGCTGGAGACATCATCTAAAAAAACGGGCACATTAACTTTATAACAATGCTATCCCTGAGGACATTAGGAAGTTAAAGGACTTTCCTCTCTGCCATGCTGTATTTCACTCACAGCACCTGAAGAAGTTATGTCAAAATATTAATATGCATTAAGTCTGGAGAGTGAAAACTGTGGGCTTCTGTTATATTTCTTTTGTTCTTATTTGCATGCTTGAAATAGTCTTTAAATTAAAATGAAAAATAATGACTGCAGCCAGTGTCTGCCTGCCAGCAGAGAGAAGTGTCATGGTGATATTAAATGACACAAAAGAACTGGCTGAGCTAAGAGCAAGACAATGAGTTGCCCTTACAAGCTACAAAAAAATGAGCCATGAAAGGGAACCAACCAACCTCACTGGCTGAGCAGACTGAAAGCGAAAATAACGGGACTCAACTCTCTGATTTAGGAAAAGTTGATAGTGAATAAAACCTCAAAATGGAAAGTCCGTCTTTTCATGGCTTTGAATAATCCCTTGTGGTCATTTAAGAGACTGCTGCCAGGACTTTTATGATATAGCAATTATTGTGCCTTCCACATTGGGAAAGTGTTCTCATATAACAAATAAAATAGAAGTGAGGAAGGGAAGAAGGAATAAAGAGAGAATGAGAGAAACATGGAATGGGGGGGTCCGTGGGGAAGTCAGATAACTGAGCTCTATCCTTTGGCTCTGTCACTACATCTGTCTTGAGCAAGTCACTTCAGCTCTGTGAGTCTCAGTTTCTTCCTTCCTAATAAGAGGACAACGACCTAGATTCCAACTTTATATTCTATGATCCTTGAAATATCCATTCAGGTTCACATTTGGAGAAGAGGTATTACCCTGGGATAAAAACCCTCATCTCCTGTCTGATCCAGTGAACAAAGTACTAGAATAAAAAGCTAGGTTCACAATTCAGCATGAAGGTCAAAGCCACACATCATTCATCAGGGCAGTTTCTAGCAAGGGTAGGTGGGGTGGGAAGTGAGTGAAGGTAATCTAGGGAAACTGCTGGGCTTCAGACTTCCATTTATGATGAGCGGGGTCCAATGGCCACACCCTCAGTCAGGAAGGCCTAAAAGACAACTGTGAGAAGAAGAAAAGACTGATGTTCACCTCTAATTTCTCAGGATCCCGGAACAACATAAGAAAACAGGAAACTCTGGTACAATCAAACCTTTAACTTGCCCCAAAGTTTGTGGGACAGGTTTAGATTATAGGATGTAGAACAAAGTCTCACCAGAGTGGTTTCTAGAATGCTAATTATGTGCCAACCACTACCCTAACACCAAAAAAGAAATATAGAAAGATGGAAGGAAGGGAGGGAGGGAATGAGGGAACAAGGGAAGGAAGGAAGGAAGGAGAGAAGAAGGGAAGGAGGGAAGGATGGAGGGAGGAAGGGAAGGAGGAAGAAAGAAAAGAAATAAAGAGCAAGCCTCACTTGTTCTCTTCCCATGACCCATTCCATGTCACCTAACCCACAGTGTGTAAGCCCCCCCTCCGACAGGAGCCATAGCAACTTGTAACATTTCACTCCAGCCCCGGCTCTTTGCCTTTTAAGTGGGCTTGGGCCACATCAAGAAGCCATTTTCCCTATAGCGGTTCACAAGAAATAATAGAGGAAATAGAATTTGGAGGGGTGAAGGAGGCATATGGGTCCTGTGATCTGAAGAAAGTCCCCTGAGAAGCAGAATGTCAGAGGTTTAAAATAATTTTTCTTCAGAATTACTGATAGACACTCTCAGGTGAAAGTCTCCCAAACAATCCAACCATCTTTACATTTGATATGATGTCATCACAAACCAAGATCTCTCCATTAAAGTGTCAAGACTCAGATTTATACAACAGACATAAAAATAAAAGCTGAACACGGAGGCAAAGAATGTTAATGGAAGTTATGTACATGCATTAAGGGGAAAATGCACCTGTGAGTGTTGTTTATGTAAAAGGCTATTTGTAAGTTTGAGCCTGCATTGCCTTAGACATTATTTGAAAGTGTCTCTATTACTGATGTGCTAGAAACATTTCTCACATTTTAATTATGCTGTGGAACATGCTGATTCTAATCAACACATTGAGGACAGTTTTAAAGTCCATGAGCAAGAAAGAATTCTCATTCATACAGAGTCAAGGCTTTATGTGTAAAGATATCAGCATGTATTTAGTATCTACCATGTGCTTTACTAAACACAGGCATTTTTTTTGAGAGGGTGGGGGGGTAAGAGCCCAAGCAGGGGGAGCAGCAGGGGAGAGGGAGACGCAGGCTCCTCACTGAGCAGGACCCTGGGATCATGACAGAGCCGAAGGCAGAGACTTAACCGACTGAGCCACCCAGGCGCCCTAAACACGGGTCTTTGTTAAACACAAGTATTTAGGCATTCATCCCTCTCTGCTACATGGATAATGAGGTTTCCCCATCATGCCCCCAAGCTGACATGGGGATGACATTTTCTATGTGGCCGACAGCAGCCAGATAGCGGCACAGGAAGGCAAGCAGAGAGAGGCCAGACTGCGGAAGATCTTGGGTGTCAGACCATACCTAACCTCCAAAGCTATAAAAACTAGAGAAATGTTTCATTTCTCTACAGATTTTCACTTGTGAATGATCATCCTGGCCAAGGTGGAAAGAAGAAGGCACGTGCAGGGGCACGGAGATGGGTGCAGGGCCCCTATGGTAAACCGAGGGCTGGAGTGTGGATGGCGTTTGAAAAGGCGCATTGTCCTCATCTGGTAACCAAGTGAAGTGGAGGTCGACGGCGGAAGGCAAGGAGAACTCACTTCCCTGGCTCCGGAGACCAGGCAGGAAACGGCACCACGGGCTGGGAGAGGGAACAGAAGGAGCAGGTTGGCCGGGAGAGCAGAGTGATAGACGGTGAATTCAGCTTTGAACTCGCCGAGTCGGAGGCAGCCGTGGGCAGTCCCTGTGGAAACGTGCAGAGAGCCCCAGGAAATCTGCTTGGAGCTCAGAAAAGATATATAGGGAATACTTGAGACTTTGGGTGTAGACAAGCTCCTGCAAGGAGAGTCTCTCTGACGGGAGAGACTGACAGTGGTAATACCCAGCGTGTAAAGAGTGCTTCCTACGCGCCAGGCCCTGGTCTAAAGCCCTCACAGGTGTTAACTGATATGTTCACAGAGCCTGTGGCACAGTTAATATAAGCAACTTGCCCAAGGTCACGTGGCGCTTATCAGTACCAGCTGGGATGTGAACCCGGGCAGACTGTCTCCAGCCCGGACTTTTGAATCTCTAAATGATACGGTCTCCCTCAGAAAGGATGGGGACTGTGGCACCCTGGAGAGCAAGGATGGGAGAGGAAGGAAAGGATCATTTGAAGAATATTGAGAATGGGAAGCTAAAAAAGGGAATGGAAAGGCCAAGGGAAGAAATAGTTTTAAGAATTTGGGAGGGGTCAGGGGCACCTGTGAGGTAGTGATCTCAGGGTCCTGAGATCAAGCCCCGGGTGGGGTCCCGACCTCAGTGTGGCATCTTGCTTGAGTTTCTCTCTCAGTCTCCCTCTGCCCCTCTACACAGGCTAGCTCTCTCTCGCTCGCTCTTTCAAATAAATGAAATAAATCGTAAAAAACAAAAGAATTAGGGAGGGGTAGGGAATGTCAAACACCGAAAATCATTACCCCATCATTTGTAAACACGCAGGAGGAGAGAAGAAAATTCTCCAAAAAGAAACCAAATAAAACTTGGAAGCCATCCAGTAACAATATGACAAACATTCATGTTGAAATTATAAAGATTTTCTGTCCCCAGTGACCACATAAACACGAGGCGGTGGGGCAATGGGCATGAATTTCAAAGTACAAACGTATGTTATTTAAAATAAAGTTTCCTTCTGTTCCACTTCTGTATAGTTACCTGGACTTCAGCCTTGCCTTTGGTAGGTAAGGGCCACTGAAAACCAAAACAATTCATCCCGCTGGGACATTGTGCCCAAAGGAGACTGAGATCAGTGAGGGCATTTCCCAGCAAGGGTATTAAACCTCCAAAATGACCAGTGCTAACTCCTCATTGCCACGGCCACAGAACTGAAAAGAGGAGGCAGAGAGAAGGCAGCTTTGCAATCCGTCCTTGAAAGAGCCACAATCGGATCAAAAACAAACAGAAATCCTTAAAGCCTTTGGATATGCTCATTGAAGCTGCAAAGTATCATAACCCTTGACATATCATGCCTATTCCAAGAGTCTGCAAATAACCGAGCATCCAGGAATCTGATCTCTCATCCCCAAAAGAAAACAGTACAACCAAACTTTAGGAAGTCTACCCTCTTCTCATTTTCAATTGGGGAAATACACGACAATATCCTGCTCTAAAAAGTTTGAAGTTGGTACCTCATTAGCTCCGTTCTCTCCGTCAGTGACAATCTATCTCCCTCTTGTGGATTTCTGGGATATTTCCACCCAGGAGAGTCCCTTCCAAGTCGCTCCTCAGACTTAACTGCGAGGTTGTACTGCGTTCACTATAAGCATAAATAAAAGGTGAAATACCTACTGTACCTCCTACTAACGGAAGTACTAAACAGAATACACGCCCTAGCAACTCGCATTCATTCTTCTTCTGGAAATGAAGTAGCTGTTAAAAAAAAATTGTGATCATGTATCAAATATTTATTGAGCGATTATGAAAAGCATGGACACAGAGCACTTGAAAATAGAGCTTGTTGCAGCGAAAATTTACAACCTAAAAGAGAAGAACCAAAGAGCCTGCTGAAAACTGCGTGTCAGGTCCTCTGATGGTTTAAAAAAAAAAAAAAAAACAACCTTGGACAAGGACCGCTGCCCAGGTAGAAAACCCCACCTGTGACCAAAAGGGCCCAACACCTAGATTCCAAACAATGGGAAGTCTGGGGTGAAGTATGCTGAAGTCCTGTGACGATGAAACTGATATTTACCCTTATGTGCATTAAAAATCAGTCAACATAGAAATGAAATTCCATCATTATGTACAGAGATAATGCCTCCAAACAGAAACATCACTGAGTTCCTATACTTCCACCTTAAATTTTTTCAATATCTAGACCTACCTTTTCTTTATTTTCTCCCATTTCTTTTTTTTTTAATTTCTTTTCAGTGTTCCAGAATTCATTGTTTATGCACCACACCCAGTGCTCCATGCAATACATGCCCTCCATAATACCTACCACCAGGCTCACCCAACCCCCCATCCCCTCCCCTCCAAAACCCTCAGTTTGTTTCTTAGAGTCCACAGTCTCTCATGGTTAGTCTCCCCGCTCCAATTTCCCCCAACTCCTTTCTCCTCTCCATCTCCCAATGTCCTCCGTGTTATTCCTTATGCTCCACAAGTAATTGAAACCATATGATAATTGACTCTCTCTGCTTGACTTATCTCACTCAGCATAATCTCCTCCAGTCCTGTCCATGTTGATAGAAAAGTTGGGTATTCATCCTTTCTGATGGAGGCATAACACTCCATTGTATATATGGACCACATCTTCCTTATCCATTCATCCATTGAAGGACATCTTGGTTCTTTCCACAGTTTGGCGACTGGGCCATTGCTGCTATGAACATTGGGGTACAGATGGCCCTTCTTTTCACTACGTCAGTATCTTTGGGGTAAATACCCAGTAGTGCAATTGCAGGGTCATAGGGAAGCTCTATGTTTAATTTCTTAAGGACTCTCCATATTGTTTTCCAAAATGGCTGCACCAACTTCCATTCCAATGCATTTCTGGAAAACATCATCCCTTCCAAGGGTAACACTTTCACACTTTTCTTAGCTTCAAACTCCCCTGCCGGCTGCTTTTCTGCTACTTACAACTGTGGTTAGTTCTTTTCAATCCTCTCCACTGACACTTCCTTGAACTATGACGTCCACTAGAATTAATTCCATTCAAATTAAGCTCTACTATGTTTCATGCATTTGCTAATGAACCCCCAGCACTAACAACAGTTACATACTAGATACCAATAAATGTTTTTAGTTACTGTCTATGAATGTCTTAATTGAAATATAACTTATAAAACCCCAGTACACAGCTAGGTTGTTAGTACATCCACTAAGGTGAATGACAGTGGGGTACAGGTATCACCATTATCAATATACGTTTTTTCTTTTGCAGCTTTATTGAGGTGTAACTGACAGATAAAATTGTATTATACTTAAGTATATGTGATAATTTGACATATACACATATTATGAAAGGATTCCCATCTCAGCTTGCATAAATGCACAAGCTAATTTCTCATAGTAAATAAATAAATGCAAACATATATATTCTGTTTCCCTGGAAACCCGAATACACACAGCTTTAGGAAAAACTAGATAATCTCAGTGATAACCTTCCCATCATGGATAACTCTTCTATCTCATTCAATAGGTATCTTTTGGCTAGAATCACAATATGCATAGTTAATTAGAAAATCCTATAGATTTTGTGAGGCACCTGGGTGGCTCAGTCAGTTAAGCATCTGACTTTTGGTTTCAGCTCAGGTCATGATCTCATGGGTCCTCAGATTGAGCCCTGCTTCCGGCTCAATGATCAGCAGGGAGTCTGCTTGAAGATTCTCTTCCCCTGCCCCTCCCATGACTTGCTCACACTCTTTCTCTCTCTCAAACAAATAAATAAAATCTTTTTAAAAAAGAGAGAGAGAGAGAGAAAAGAAGAAGAAAATCCTATAGATTTTGTGATGTTAAACTTCATTCCTTTAAGCATATAGATAAACTATGTAAATTATCAGAGAAGGTACATTTTCATTTGCTACAAAATTTTAAAAATATGTGTGAGCTCAGTGATCATTTGAAAACAACTGATTTAGATCAAACAAAGCCATGGCATAATTTTACTATCTAAGAGAAAGCATGTCATGCACTATAATCAGCTAACATTTTCACCTGAAAAATAAAATTCCACAAAACAACCGATACTTCTCTCAACATTCAATTTGTTATTGCTATGGTCTGAATTTGGGGTCCTCTCAAAATTCATGTATTGGAATCTTAATGCCCAAGGTGAAGGCTTTAGGAAGTAGGGCCTTTGAGAGGTAATTAGGTTATGGAGGGTGGAACCCTCATGAATGAAATTAATGCTCTCATAAAAAAAGATCCCAGAGAGCTCCCTTGCCCCTTCCACCATGTGAGGACACACCAAGAATTCTGCAAACTGACAGAGGCCGCTCTAATGCTGGTACCCAATTGTGGGACTTCCAGCTTCCAGAACCTTGAGCAGTCAATCTCTGTTGTCTACAAGCTACTCAGTCTGTGGTGGTTTGTCACAGAGACTTAAATGGACTACGAAGGTTGTGTTCTATTCTCTTTCTAGTGGTCATTTTGCCTCCAACGGATATGGAGAAGTAGCAATCTGCTGTGGTTTTCTCAGGAAAGACAAAGGAAGAAATGAATGAGGTATTTCCAGCTTCTACCTCGAGACTCCAAAATAAAGGATGCTTTGATGAACTGAAATGTAGTTCATTTTTAAATACAATAGAGTGGTGCTTCTTAACCTATGAAGGCATAACTATCCCAGAATCCCATTCTGGAGGAGCACAAGTACAAAAAAAGCACACAGTTTATTATCTTTTCATGCATTAGCTTCTCTGGAATGTGGGATTCCCAAAGGAATTTATACTATTTCCTGACAACCCTTAAGTATAAGATTAATAAAGAAGGTAAAAGAAAATTTGCTCTAGAGATTCAGAGCTGATTAACTTAAGCCATGCCCGTCCGTCACTCTCTGGAAGCCAATTAAGTAAAGTACTCAAATGCAACACTTTAACACCATAAATTAAAGTTGGCAAAAAGTTCAAATTCTATCATAAAATTAACCATTGTAAGTGAAGTAGTTGTGAAAATGTACCTTTTAAAAATAAAGTATATTTATGTCCTAATTGCTAAGCAAAATAAAGGATATTTTTATTCTGAAGCAGCCAAAATGACCTCATCAATCTTTTCTAGCTTTCCATTGGGGGAAAGAAGATCTTTGCAGTATAAGGTATCTGAAATTAATCTTCTCCAAGGGTATTATTCTACAGACTCTTATTTTTTTAAAAAAACCATGTATAGTACCTTAAAAATAAAGATGGACAATTTACCAGATTACATATTCCTCCCCTGTAAACTATTAAAGTTGACTCAGGGTTGCAAGATGGTCAGAAACAGAAGGAAGGGGATTCATGGGCCTGGTTTATTGTTTTCCCTCAGTAATTTATTCATAGATAGTGTCACCCCCAATTGTATGCCCACACAACAAATAAAGAAGTGGAAAGACTGATAAACTAGTCCTCTAATGCTAGAAAGCATGTATGCGTTCTCTCAATACATGTTGCTTTGGGTTTTTTTAACTCAAATTTCAAACACCTGGCTATTGAACCATGGCTTTTATGACATATTCAGGAAAAAAGTCATTACGATGAGGAAGAAGAGTCCCGTATGCTAAACCTAAAAGGCTCTAAAAGAAAGAAACCCTAGTTAATCGATTATACTGGTGATTCTAACATTACATATTACCTCAATCACTCACTCAACTCCACATTTATTCCACCCTGGAGCTCTACAAGCACCCAATAAAAACCACTCTTCCCCCATTTCCATAGTATCCTTGACATGAAGAGGAAGGTCTCTTAGCTTTCCAAGCTACAGATAAAGCCCTCCTATATTAACTCTCATTACCTATCTGCCTTGAGACTCAGACTGAACCCTTTATTCCTCATTCATTTATCACCTCTAGAAGCTCATACTACCCCCCTCTACATATGCCCTCATCCCTGGGCTCTCCTTAACAGACGGCTGTGTCTTTACCTTCTTATGAATTCATCTCCCACCCATCCTCAAGTCCTAAATCACTTCCAACATGTCCTCTAAAACCCAACATCAAGCATCAGCAAAATCCCTTATATCTTAGTATCATCAACTTGACCTGACTACCCACACCCCACCACCCAGAATATGGCTTTCATTCATCACCTCAGACTATCAACCCACTACCCTTCCTTGTTCCAATTATCTACAGATATGGGGCCTTCTCTACTCCTTCAAGAATTAATTTCCTAACTCACTATTCTCTTTCAGCACTCCGCTTGTCATTATTCTGGGTGATTTCAACACCCACCTGATGATCCTTCAATCCATTTGAACTCACCTCCTCCAGCGATGGTGTCTTCCACCCAAGCCGGCCACCTTGTCATTACCAAAACAGCAACTGGCTCGTAAACTCAGTATCAAGCATCCCACCCTCCTACCACCGCCTCTGGTTCTCCAATATTCCAATCCCAACCATGATCTATCACTTTCTCCTATATTCTCTTCATATATTTAACATCCTCTTTATGTAGTTTAGAATCCACAGGCCATCATCTCTCTTTTACATAAAATGTCAACTCTTTTTTGCTTCCTTTTACCCCATGGTTCTAACTTAGCAAGACTCTAATCACAGTTAATCTGACACTCCACCTGCTCTGTCGTGACACCCATGAATCTAAATGTAGCTGAGGAAAAACAATCTCACTGGATCTTTAAATCATGATCATTAATCTCAGATACTTTGAGCATTTAATTTTAAACAATATTTCTCTACTCTACTCATTTTCTCACTGTCCTGACTTTCTCACACCTCTTCTTTCACCTAAAAACTCCAGAATCTCCTCATCTTCACTGTTTTGCTTTCCTATGTCTCTAAGGAAAGAACAGTTCTAGAAAATACTGCCGCCACCTTTACCCACCCCAACTGCACGTACTCCACTTCCTTTTCTTTAACTACAGGTGAATTTTCCATGTTTTCATCCAGAGCCAACCCCTCTGCTTGAGCACTGGACCCCATAGTTTCTCAAGTAAACTGCCATTGGTACAGAAATTCTCCTCTCTTTCATGATTCTCTTCATCTCTACTAGGTCATTCTGTTAAACATGAAGTCACCAATTCACCAATACTTCTATTGTCAAGTTCACCTCCATTTTGCTAAATTAGGTCTCAATCTTCAAACTAAATGACATGTCTGCAATATCTGACTTCGTTGATCACATCCTCCTCCTTGAAAGACTTTATTCACTCGGGTTGCAGGACACCACTCTCTCCTGATTTCCCTCCTACCGATGGGAAACTCCTCAGTTTCCTTTGCTGGCTCCTCCTCCCTTTTTTGACAACAGCACTGAAGGGCCTTAAAGCTCCATCTCTGGATCTCTTCTCTATCTATACTTATTTTCTTTCTTTTTTTAAAGACTTTATTTATTTATTTGAGAGATCAAGAGAGAGAGCAGAAGAGGGGAGAGAGAGGTCAGAGGAAGAAGCAGACTCCCTGCCCAGCAGGGAACCCAATGTGGGATTCAATCCCGACACTCCAGGATCATGACCTGAGCTAAAGGCAGTTGCTCAACTGACTGAGCCACCCAGGCACCCCTACACTTATTTTCTTTATGATTTATCAATCTATAGGCTGATGACTCCCAGATTTATATTTTTAGCCTGACCTCTCCCATAAAGTCCCTATTTAACTGCATTATCTAACTGCATTTGTCATGCTCTGTTTTAACAAGGCTTTGTAACATAAACCCCCCCAAATTTCAGTGACTTATGATGATGCATTGCTTGCCCATATATGTGCAGGTATCCCAAGGCATCTGTGCTTCAGGCTACAGGACCAGTTCTGGTCTATTCTACATGTATCTCATTCTCAGAATAGCAGTTTCTCAAGGTCATGCTCATTGCATGGCAGAGAGAGGCTTCTTCAAGGGGATTATCACCTTTTTGCCATACCACCTATAGCCTCAGCTCAAATGGCACACTGTTATTTCTACCCACATTTAACTGGTGAAAGAAAGTCACATAGCCAAGTCCAGGATCAATGAGTCAGAGAAGTATATTCCACCCCCAGGGAAGCCATGTTAAAGACTGAGAGGTAAAGAAGAAATTTGAACAAAGAACATAACCTATTGCACCAACTCCCTATTCAACATCTTCTAATAAACATCTCAAATAAAAATCTCCAAACTTGAGATGGACAAAACTGATTTTACCTCCTAAACCTGCTTCTCTCACAATTTTTCCTACATCTACAAAGGAGAGTATCATCATTTCAGTTGCTTCAAAAGCCTCAAAGTCATCACTGACTTTCTTTCACATACCACATCCAACCCTATTGCCTTTACCTCCAAATATGTCCAAAATCTGACCTTATCAACTCTATTGCAATCACCTTGGGTCAAGTCACCAGCTTCTCTTATAAGGAGTATAATAATAGTCCCCTAGCCAGTCTCCAACCTTCCACCCTCATCTTCCTATGGGGTATTCTCAATGTGACAACCAGAATGAGGCTTTAAAAGTAAGTCCTTTTGAGGTACCTGGGTGGCTCAGTCAGTTAAGGGTCCAACTCTTGATTTCAACTCAGGTCATGATATCATAGTCCTGGTATCTAGCCCCACATCAGGACCTGAGCTGAAGGCAGACACTTAACCCACTGAGCCACCCAGGCACCCCTGGGGGATTGTTTGTTATGCAGCATAACTGCAACAAAAGCCTGAAGGTATTTTCATACACAGCATCAATACCATGAAGAAAGGTTGCTACAACACTTTCTCCATTTTTTCCCCCACAACATCTCACAAAGAGTTTTATCCTTTCTCTAGCACCCAGCTACCATTATCACTCTTTCTTCTTCAGTGCTAACTCCTTGAAGCAATAGTCTATATATATTTGTCTCCTTTTACTCACTCCCTAATCAGGTTTACATCTTGACATCATTGAGACCATTTTCTCAAATCATTCATTCCTTTACCAAAGGAGCAGATATGACACAGAGCTGGGGCAGTAGGAGTCATGACAACTAAGCCAATCAATAAGTGAAGAAAAGTGTTGCATTGAATTGGGGAAGGAAATATAAAGTAATTAGAGAAGCACTAAATTTTAAACCTACTATTTAATTCTACCCCCCTCTCAATTTGTGCATTAAAATTTTTAATAGTTTATCTGCTAGATGAGGAATCAATCTCAGTTTTCTCAAAAACTGATTTGGTAATTTTATGCAATGACAGACACTTCAGTTCTCTGGATTCTGGTATTTCCATTCATAAGTTTAGAAAGCTAAAGCGCATGGTTTTTAAGCAGAAACTTCTGGGAATCTTTCAGAATTCAGAACCAATGGGCCTCCTACTCCTCCATCCAACTCTGAAAGAACCCCTTAGGATAGAGGAGGACTTTGTCAATCTGAAATGCTCAGCAACTGATTTCTTATCTTCTCAAGTCCTGTTGCACATCCCTGACAAACATGCACACTGGACATTCAGGACCACTGAGGCAGATATTCTCCAACATCCCTTTAAATACTTAGGAGGTGTGTTTAAGTCCTATAGGTTGTTATCTGAACATATTAACTGAAATACTGTTTGTATCTCTAAAGCAATCCGTGTATGCTGCTTGAATATAAGATTTCATTTTTTCCTTTTAGAATATCCATCAAAGCACTAGATGTTAATACTCTTCATATTAATTTACCCTTCCACACCCTCAAAATACTGTATATGCAACTGCTCTTATGTCAAGCCAACAACTTTGCAGTGACATATATTAATTTCTTCATATAACCCATAGCATGGAGGCTAAGGAGAATTTGAAAACTAGTGTGAGTTTGGTAGTTGCATACTTTAGATATAAATTTTTCCCATGACATAAACATTTGAAAGCATTATAATAATTGAATGTTTTCTTCATTTCATTATCTCCCTATTCTGAAAAATAATGATTATATAATTTTAATTTAATTTGAGATTTTAGGATATGAATGCATTTCTTTTTGCATACTTTTCTTCACTCATTTCAATATAAATTCACATACATACAAATGTACCCACCTTCTAAAAGTCTAATACCCCTGCTTCATCAGGCAGTTTCCAAGGGAACACTGCTTCAAGGCAGTGATCCTATTAAAAAGATCCCTCTGAGAACAAACACCCTTTCCCTTCAATATCACTCAGAAGCATTAAATTAGAGCCACTCCTCTTGAAATGAAGAGAACAATCCTACACTTAACCATCACAGGGTAACAGAGAATGTTCCCCTTAAAAACATAATTATTCTACAGGGTAGCAGTACTGGTATGGACCATTCGCTCTGACAGTGAAAAGCTTCGAAATTCCTCTACAATTGAAAAGTTGCTCGAGATGACAAGAGATCTACAAATCATGATTAACTTAAAATCAGAGAATTAGGCCATGTAGCTGAAAAGACTCTCCAGAGATCTGATGCCCAAGTCTTCTGGCTTAGGCAAGGAGCGTAGCCAAAAACTAGCTTTGTTGAAGGGTCTTTAGGGTGCTGCTTGCCTAGTACTAGTCATCAGAGCACCAGAATGACTCTTTAAAAGTTATTTTTGGGGGGTGCCTGGGTGGCTCAGTGGATTAAGCCGCTGCCTTCAGCTCAGGTCATGATCTCAGGGTCCCGGGATCGAGTCCCGCATGGGGCTCTCTGCTTGGCAGGGAGCCTATTTCCCTCTCACTCTCTCTGCCTGCCTCTCTGCCTACTTGTGATCTCTCTCTGTCAAATAAATAAATAAAATATTTTTAAAAAAATTTTTAAGTTATTTTTGGTATTTTTCTCATTACAAAAACAGTAAAATTTACAACACACAGAAAAGCACAGCGAAGAAATAAAAAGCAACCATACACCTAGCACCTAGAGAGACACTGTTAACATTTTGGGACAGTTCTAAACTTATCCTGTGACCCCATATTGACTTGTTAAAGATTCAAATGAGTTCATGAGCATACACATAATGTACTTTTTCCACAGAATACTTTGTTGTAACTATCTCCCCATATTACTAAATATAAGAATAGAGATTTTAGGGGTGCCTGGGTGGCTCAGTGGGTTAAAGCCTCTGCCTTCGGCTCAGGTCATGATCCCAGGGTCCTGGAATCGAGCCCCGCATCAGGCTCTCTGCTCAGCAGGGAGCCTGCTTCCTCCTCTCTCTCTGTCTGCCTCGCTGCCTACTTGTGATCTCTGTCTGTCAAATAAATAAATTAATTAAATCTTTAAAAAAAAAAAGAATAGAGATTTTAAATCCCTGAAGTAAATTCCAATTTACAATACTGGAATTTATTTAATAAATACCTATTTTGGCACACTTGGATTGTGATTTTCCCTCTTACAACTAATAGGGAAGTGGACATCCTTAAACATATATCTTTATGCACAAGATATATAACTTTCACAGAACAAATTCCTGGAAGAACAACTGCTAGGTCACAGACATAAGTGTATTAAGACTCTTGATATACTTTGCCAATGTACTCCTCAGAAAGGTAGTAATAATTAAAAGCCCACCATGAGGTACTGGGTATGAACACCAGAAATAGCATTGGAAACCTCGAATGAGATCCACCCAGGACAGTTCTATCTGCACATGGCAATAGCCAGGGGAATACTGCTACCTCCTAAAAGTCAGAAATTGGATCACTGAGAAATTTTAGGTTTACATGAAAAATTAAGAACTAAGTTAGATTTACTAGTAGTGTTAATGTATAATTATTTCTAAGCATTTATAGATAACTCCACAGAAAAATTACAGCAGCAAGCTCCAGCTCCCCCTCAAAACTGAGAATATTGGGGTAAAAAAAAAAAAATGAGAATACCGAGCCAGAGCTAAAGAAGTTTTCTCTTTGGTTTGTTCTGGAAACTTCTTACTGGTTTAAAAGAGCCCCCTACTGGGCACCTGGCTGGCTCAGTTGGTGAAGCAAGCTTCATATTGGGTGTAGATCTTTTTTAAAACAAAAAATTTTAAAAACAAAGAATCTTTAAGAAAATAAAATAAGATAGACTCCTATTAGTGCTCAGCATCAGTCTTTTCTTATGCATCCTTGTGACAGGATAAAAGGGCCCTCACTACAAATGCCAGATTATCAGGGAGCATAAACTCAATCACCTATAAAGCCCAGACCGGGATATAAAGATACAAACTTTGCCAATAGGAAAACAATGGAAGTAGTGGAGTCTATAGCAACCTGGAATAAAGTACTTTTAATTCAAGTGTGGTTTTTTTTTTAAATCACAAAAGACAAATTATATTACACCTTTTTTTAAACTATTTTTTTGGAGCAGGTTTAGGTTTACAACAAAATTGAAAGGAAGGTACAGAGATTTACTATATACCCCTGTCCAAAAACACATATGGCCTCTCTCATTATTCACATCACTCACTAGAATAGTACTTTTTCTTTTTTAACCAAGGATGAACTGACACTGACACATTATAATCTCTATAAAGTTAATAGTTTACTTTAGGATTCACTCTTGGTGAGCAACAGTCTATGGTTCTGGAAAAATGTACAATGATGTATATCTATCATTATAATATTATATAGAGTATTTTCACTGTCCTAAAAATCCTCTGTGCTCTGCCTATTCATCTCCCCTGCCCCTTCTCTAATAATCACTGATTGTTTTATTGTGTCCATAGTTTTGCCTTTTCCAGTAGGTCAGATAGCTGGAATCAGACCAGTGTTTAGCCTTTTCAGACTGACTTCTTTCACTTAGTAGGATATCGTGGTTGCTTCCAACCTTTGACCATTATGAATAAGGCTCCTATAAATAGCCCCACGCTGATTTTCGTGTAGACATAAGTTTTCAACTCCTTTGGTAAACGCTAGGAGCACAATTGCTGGGTTATATGCTAAGAGTATGCTTAGTCTTATAAGAAACCACCAACCTATCTTCCAAATTGGCGGTACTATTTTAAGTTCCCACAAGCAATGTATAAGAGTTCCTGGTGCTCCACACCGCCACCAGCATTTGGTGGTGTCAGGATTCCAGATTTGGCCATTCTAATAGGTGTGTAATAAAACAACACTGTCGTTTTAACTTACATTTCCCTGATGAGTATCATGTGGATCAACTCTCCATATGTTTATTTGTCATCTATATGTCTTCTTTGGTGAGCTGTCTGAGGTCTTCAGCCCATTTTTTAATCATTTCTTTTCTTATTATTGAGTTTGAAGAGTTCTTTCTATATTTTAGATAACAGTCCTTTATCAGATGTGTTTTATGCAAATATTTCCCGCCAGTCTGTGGCTTATCTTTTACTTTTCTTGACATTGTCTTTCATAGAGAAGTTTTTAATTTTAATGAAGCCCAGCTTATCAATTGTTTCTTTCACGGATCATGGTGCTATATATAAAAATGCATTACTGTACCCAAGGTCATCTAGGTTTTCTATGGTTATCTTCTAGGAGTTTTATACTTTTACACTTTACAGTTAGGTCTATGATCCATTTTAATTTTTGTAAACAGTGTAAGATTTGTGTCTAGACTCACTGTTTTGCACATGCACATCATTTGGCTTCAATACCATTTGTTGAAGAGACTGCTCTTGTTCCATAGTATTACATCTGCTCCTTTGTCAAAGATCAGTTCACTAAATTTATGTGGTCTACTTCTGGGCTCTCTAATCTCCTGCATTGATTTATTTTTCTATTCTTTCACCAATGTCATGCTATCTTGATTACTGTATTTATAGTAAGTCTTGAAGTTGGACAGCATCAGTCCCCCAATTTTTTTCTTCTACTTCAATATTGAGTTGGCTATTCTGGATCTTTTGTCTCTCCCTATAAACTTTAGAATCAGTCTGTCAATATCCATAAAATACCTCACTGGGACATTTATCACATCAAGTATACAGATTAAGTCGAGAAGAATGGACATCTTGACAACATGCAAAATTTTATTCACGAATATAAAATATCTTTCCATTTATTTAGTTCTTTGATTTTGTTTATCAGCACTTCATAGTTTCCCTCATATAGATATTATATATATTGTGTTAGATATATACCTCAGTATTTCATTTTTGGAGTGCTAATGTAAACTGTATTATTCTTTAAATTTCAAATTTCATTTATTCATTGTTGGTTTATAGAAAGGCAACTGACTTTTATATAGTAACCTTGTATCCTACAACCTTGCTATAATTGCTTATTAGGAGTTTTCTAAATCAATTTTTTTTATTTTCTACACAATCATTTCATCTGTGAACAAAGACAGTTGTATGTCCTCCTTCCCAATCTGTACACCTTTTATTCCCTTGTTTAGCAAGGGCTTACAGTACAATATTGAAAAGAAGTGGTGAGAGGGGACATCCTCGCCTCTTACCTGATCATGTGGGAAAGCTCTGTGTTTGTCACTATTAATTATTGTTACCTGAAGGGTTTTTGTAGATAGTTTTTGTCACATGGAGAAACTTCCCCTCTCTTCCTAGTATACTGGGAGTTTTTATCATGAATGGGTTTCAGATTTTGTCAAATGCTTTTCTTCCATCTATTGATATGATGTGGTTTTTCTTTTTTAGGCTGTTGAGGTAATGAATTACATTAGTTGATTTTTGAATGCTGAACCAGCCTTGCATAAATGGAATAAATCTAACCTGATCATGAAGTATAAAGCTTCCTATAAATTCTTGGAGTCAATTTGCTAATATTTTGTTGAGGATTTCTGCTTCTATATTCATGAGAGATATTGCTGTGTAGTCTTCTTTTTTTGTAATGTCTTTGGTTGGTGTTAGGGTAATACTCACTTCATAGAATAAGTTAGGAAGTATTCCCTCTGCTTCTGTCCTCTGAAAGAGATCATAGGAAATTGGTATAACTTCTTCCTTAAATGTTTGGTAGAATTCAGGGGCGCCTGGGTGGCTCAGTCAGTTAAGTGTCTGCCTTTGGCACTGGTCATGATCCCAGAGTCCTGGGATCAAGTCTCGCATGGGGCTCCTTGCTCAGTAGGGAGACTGCTTCTCCCTCTGCCTGCCACTCCCCCTGTTTGTGCTGTGTCTGTCTCTGACAAATAAATAATTAAAATCTCAAAAAAAAAAAATGTTTGGTAGAATTCACCAGGGAACATATCTGGGCCTGATGCTTTCTGTTTTGGAAGGTTATTAACTATTGTCTCAATTTCTTTAATAGATATAGTCCTATTCAGATCATCTTATTTCTTTTTGTGTAAAGTTAGCAGATGATGTCTTCCAAAGAAATGGCCCATTTCATCTAGATTATCAAACTTGTAGACATAGAGATGTACATAGTATTCCTTTATTATCTTTCTAGCACCCCTGGGATCTGTAGTGATGTCCCCTCCTTCATTTCAGATATTAGTAATTTGTGTCCTCTTTTTTTCAAGGTTAGACTTGCTACAGTCTATTTTATATTATTTTATTTTATTTTTTATTGCTCTTTTTTCTAAGAACCAGCTTTTGGTTTCATTGATTTTTCTCTACTGATTTCCTGTTTTTGAAGTTTCACTGATTTCTGCTATGATCTTATTATTTCGCTTCTTCTGCTTACTTTGGAAGGAAATTGCTCTTCTTTTTCTAATGTTCTAAAAGTGGAAACAGATTATTAATTTTAGATTTTTTTCTTTTCTAATATATGCATTCAAAGCTATAAATTTCCCTCTAAGGACTGCTCTGCAGCTGCCTACAAATCTAGAAAAGTTGTGTTTTCACTTTTATTTCAAATTCATTTTTAAATCATCCTGACAGGCAAAACACATTAAGGAGAAATTTTCACTCATGGACCTCCAGATTGCAGCTGTTTTTGTTGTTTTGTTTGTTTTTTGTTTTTTACTATTGTAGATAATTCTCACTCTCTGACTAATGATTGATCAAAGTATGCTTTGAGCAACAAACATTTTTTAAAGATTTTTATGGATGTTTGCTTCAATGCATTCTTCAAAAGGAAGACCCAAACTGTAACATCTTATTTACTAATACCGAAATGGGGTTTCTTTCTAATATGAGCCTATATCCTGTGTTGTCTGTGTTCTGCCTTGTTGCAGCAATCTGTGGTCTCCAGACCCATGAAGTGGAAAGTCATTGAAAATTTATTTTGTTAACAACAATAATAACAACACTAGATAATATTTACTGGATTCAGGTCAACTGACTGCCTTCGCTAAAAAAAGACATTTTTGTCCATTACCCACCTCCCCACAGCAGCTCTGGAGATATTCCTTATAACCATTTTACCCACAAAAACATATGAGTAAGGATAAAGTCATTCAGGTTCCAAAAGACTGAGTTACCCAAAGTTAAATGGTGCTTTTTGCCTTTAATAAAGCAGCATACTCTAGTCACTAACCATAGAGTTAAAATTGTTACAGCTCTAAACTCATACAACTGAGTCTCCTTTATTGCAAGGCCTCCCAAAACAAGTAAGAACACAAGCAAGGAAGAAAAGGAAGCAAGGACAAGGAAATGCAATGGGTGGCCCTTGTAAAGTCTGATTTTGAGTTGAAGAGGCTGATGTCCCAAGGGAGTAGAACTCTATTTTAGCCTAATGCTTTTGGGGGATGGTAAATTTATTGAACTCACAAGCTGAAACAATCTCAAGAGGGCTGTTTATTCAGAAGAGGCATATTAATCCATTAAGCTAATGCTTTAACATAAAAGGCTAGACTTACTACATTAGCTTCAGTGACCCAAGTGATTTTACCCATTTGAATAAAATAACCTTTGGTGTGAACAATATAATAAAAAAAAAATGAGCATCAAATTCCACTGTGTGTGTGTGTGTGTGTGTGTGTGTGTGTGTGTGTGTTCCATCTGTTGGGTTAAATTCCTAGCCTAGGCCTTCATATTACTCTGAAAATCACAAAATCTCCCATATCCTAAAACATGCCTCTGATCTAAAAAGAAATTGCAACCAAAGGCCTATACTGGATAAAATAAAAGTTTTCTGGATGTGTTTAAGGGGAAAACACTGCATAAGAGGAAAGACAAGTTGTGACAACTTTGGGCTCCAAAATAAGAATGAAATAAGATGGTATCTGAATTATAATTAGAAAGGTTTGGAGAGTACTGAAATGTGAGTAAACCATTAATGTTTTCAGTGAAGTTTACTCCTTAAATATGTTGAAATATAATTTTGACTAAATCTTAATAAATCATTTATGGCAGATGTTAAGTGTATCAGTATAACAGGATCATCCAAAGAAGTTAGTAAATTCCAACCTAGTAAAAGCATAAGGGAAAATAAATGTGCACGATTAACAATGACAGTTTAAGAGAACAGCTCTAAGCAATTTAGAGACGCAGGGACCAAGAGGATCAAAAGAAACAAGTTACCTTCATTAGGTGACTAGAAGTAACTTTAAAATTGAGATTTGTTTTAAGATGCTACTTAAAATGAGCTACAGGAAAGGAATGAAAGAGGACCATTTTATTCTTGAACAGCCTGTTCTGTCAAGGTTGTTGGAGAACCAATTATTCTTAGGAGTTCATCAAATAAATGCCTCTGAGCCTGTCTCAAGCTAAAAAATTACATACAAGCATTTAGCATGTATTAGTTTGACCCCGTGAGCTGACCTCATTCATGAGATTTCAACAGAGTTGCTGAAAAATACTTCAACATGCTAGCATACCTTAATTGAACATGGCATGTTTTATAGCAAAGGGTGTAATGTGGGAAATTGCATGAAAACAAGAGTAAAAAAAGAAATTAATTTAATGCTGTTCTAGATCTCAATACCACTCAGAATTTAACAAGAAACACAAACTATATAACCACTAAATTCTGGTTTCATCGATCCAAATCCCCTTCAGCTTATCCAATCAACCCACTCACTTGCCTTGTTTTAAATATTTATGAACACAGCCCTTATCTGGAATAATTACCAATTGCTAATTGTTATATTAATAATAGAAAATTACATTCAACACTGAAACAGATGGTCTCCTTTCATTACACTTCAGTCTCTTTATCTTATTGAAAACTCTTCTAAAAGCCAAAAACTATCAATCAGTTGAATGGGTTTTACAATATGTTTATTACTCAAGATGTGGTGTCAATGAATGCTTTTCTTAGTGAGAGGTAATTATTTTGATGTGGAAAAAGTTCACAATATGTTTGATAATCAACATTTGCCTAAACATAAATATTTTCTCTATTTTCCAATTAAAAAATGTAATCTCGTACCTTCCGATCTTTTACTCTTTGACAGTTTATTAACTATTAATCTGGTAAATATGTATTTGATATTCAGTGAAAATATAGATAATATATTTACATAAATTTGAGAGCATCTCTTTAGTGTAGCTTCTCTGGTATTTGGCTCCTCATGAATATTGCCTTCTCTCTCCATTCTGTGATCCCCTTCTGTGGCCTCCCACGCTTCTCTGACAAAAATGGACCCTATGACCTGTTTGGAACTCCAGATACTTTCCCAATTAAGTCATCCTCATTCATTCAGACACAGTATGACTGAAAGCCAAGAAAACCTTCCAAACATAAATGTATTGTATATGTGATGATTTTTTAAAATATAACAAAGATATAAATACAAGTTTGATTTTTTTCTTTTTTTTTCAATATTTTTTTAATTTTTATTTTTTTTT